>QVIK01000076.1:94602-109796 GCA_003957845.1 Oidium heveae | reverse complement strand
CTACCTTCCTTATTTTTTTTAGATATATAACTTATTTTCATACATAAATAAATATTTTTACTCATATCATTATTATCAATTAGATTTTCTGCTGGGGACCATACCCCTGAAGATTTTATAAAAGTTTGTCTTAGTAAACATGACATCCCTGAGCATGTCTATTTAATGCCTAAGCTATTGACTAGGTGGTGCAAGGCTATATAGACTGTGACACATATGGCTTCAAACTCTTGGGTTAAATGTTATTGAGTCATCGGATTTCTTTATGAAACTCCAGCCCTAGAACAGTTTTATTTTCATTAAAGTAAATTATTTTGTTATAAGTCAACATTTTGGAATTGAGAAAAAGCTCGCAACCTAGGCACCGCCTGGTGGAATGATGAGTATAAACTGGCAGCCCGCAGATATTACATGGCTCGGAGGTAAGGGAGAGCGAATGGTGAGAAGTCTCAACTGTGAACAGCTGTACGATATGTCAATAAAGAAATTTGGCAAAATAAAGTCGAAAAAGTCCAGCTTCTTACAGATACTTATAAGATTCTAAAATGGCACAACTGCGGTCATATATATCTGACACCTCCTTTGCGTGGAAATATTGGAAATACCGACGTATTTTCTCCAGAGTCGAAGATAGAGCTTTTCAGGAGAACTCTAATTTTCCGTCATGTAGGAATAGAAGACATTCTCGACTAAACTCTTACTGTTGCTCCTCGTAATATAGCCTGGGATCCGATATACGAATTAGCAGCTTACAATACTACATGTCAGATTTCTTCAGCTACTCCTGGTATAGATAAAATTACAACTAAGGTTATTCGCTCAGCATGGCCTATACTTGGAAAACAAATAACTAACCTTTTTCACCATTGTATAAAGCTCAGAGTATATCCCAGAATTTTTAAATAAGTAAATGTTGTAATCTTTACCAAATCAGGGAGGCGGAATCGCACGCTTCCTGCTTCGTTTGGCCCAATTGCACTTCTATCGTGCTCAGGTAAAGGACTACAGGGTCTTATTGCCCGACATATTTCTTACTGTGCACAAAAATTTAACATTCCTGCAGAAAATCAATGTGGTGTCGTCAGTCGCCGATCCGTAGTAGACTTAAAAATCGCTCTCATGTGTGACGTAAAGTATGCCATAGGGACTGCAAAAGTTGCTGTAATAGTAACAGTTGATCTGAAGGGAGCTTTAGACGGACTTCTCCGTAATCGACTTCTCTTCTGTTTACGGATTCAAAGCTGGTCAAAAATGATAATTGGATGGTTACAGTCTTTCTTTCGAAATCGAACCGCCAAACTCAGTTTGACCAACAACTTCAGGCCCATTCCCAATCTTATGCGGATTGCCCTAGGGCTCTCCTGTATCGCCTATCTTATTTTTGCTACATTGAACCCTTACGGCTGCCTTCTTGCGACAGCGAGAATACTTGAAGAATGTAGACAGAAATTAGGAGAGAAACTCAATCAGACTCTCCAGTGGGGCCGGAAAAATGGTATCATCTTTGATAGTGCAAAGACAGAACTTCAATTCCTCTATAATAAAAGAAATTATAGTGAGCCATCACTGCTGATGGGGAACGATACCGTGAATCCTAATGAGTACACACGCTGGTTAAGATTTTAGTTAGATAGGAATCTGAATTTTAAACAACGTATAAATAGAGCTTGTCAGCGCTCCTGGGTAGCCACTGACCATATCAAAAGACTGTAACACAGTTCGGAGTACCAATCCAATGCTATTGTGGGAGCAGTACAAGGTTCCCCTCTTGCTACACTTTTCTACGGCTCAAAAATATAGTATGGGCCAAAGATATCAGAATAGGTTTTGAACCAGACTCAGTGCGCTATTAATCTTGCTACACGTGTAGTCCTCCCTGTATACAAGACCACACCTGTAGCTGTGCCCCTTCGTGAAATAGGTTGGGGCCCAGCGATCACTTAGCTGGGCTGCTCGAGAGATCGTTTAGTAGCCCGGATAGCTGCGGCAGACTCAAAAAATCCACTGCGATAACGTTGGAATTTATCCCATTTTTAATGGATTAGGGAACGTCAAGATCTTGAATTATGTCAAAATATACGAAGACCCCCCTGAGAACAGATAGAATGATCAGCTGCAAAGCTAGAGATAGGAGCAGTCAGCCGTGATAATAGAACTCTTGACTTATTAAATTGGATTATGGCTCAGGAATACAAACTTCTAGACCTGACAGTATACTCAGATGGTTCTGTAAACAAAGATGGCCATATGGGTGTCGCTTTTTGCCTATTTCGTGGACCACGAACGGAAGTTGCTCACGGGGTTGTTCTCTCGGGCATACTGCCCGAATCTATGATGCAGAAATGCATGGAGCCTTGGAAGGGTTGAAAGGGTTGAAAGTCACTCTTAACCTTACGATGGCTAAGTGTGCCACGGATGTGAAAATTTGTCTAGATGATGAGGAAGCTACCCTCCGGTTACATACTGGGATAGCTACATCATCTAGCTCTTAACACATCGCCGAATTTCAGTCACTTCGGAAACAAATGAAAAATAGAAAATATTCTAGGGCTACTGCTACCGGCAAGATGAACATACGATAGGTGCCAAATCACTCAAATATCAAAAGGAATCAACGTACAAATTCTCTTGCACTTTCATGTTATTTACAATGTCTTAACGCGAGCATATGAATTAAATTGCTGTACGATGAGCAAATAGGATCAATATCCCGAAAATTTGAACTGTTGCGCGCGTAAAAAATACCTCTCAGTCCAAAATTCGCGTAAGATTAGTGATTTAAGACACCGAAGCTATATACACTTGTAACAGCCAAGATTATCACTAGAGCAAGATGAGATTCTTCTCCAACAGATCCTTGAACAAGAAGAATGATCTTACCCCTTCTTTCAAGCAAACATGGGTACGAGAAATGGCATCTCGAACCATTGGGATAAATAGAGAGACAAAAAGGGACCAGGAATGACGCGAGTTTCAAACTTTCTATAATTTAACTAATAGATAGCTTCATTTATCTTCAGTTAGGTTGTGGAATCCTGAATTTATGACACTCACCCGAAATTAACTCGACAGTTTTACACACGATTAAAACGGATTTGAGGGGAGTTTAATATCAGTTCATCTGATATATGGTATATAGATGAGCATGAAAAGGCTTCAGATGATTATTTGAATTATCACGTTCTTAAGTCTTTGTCCCAAAAAATGACTGACTTTAAGAGTCAGGAGACTCGTGTGAAGTTCTCAACTTTTTAAATCATCAGTACCACTTTTGCGTTATTTGAGGCATCTTGTCATCGTCAATTGATCTAAGTCATAGATATCATGACTTCTAGAGAATACATCGCCATGGAATTTTACTACATCAGTAATGGATGCACTACCAATCAAACTACAGCCGACTAGTTACAACGCATTTCTTTGTAGAGACCAGGTCTAAATATAATGGATACTAGCTTTTGACTAGGGACAGCAATAGTAGCTATGTTAACGTAGAAATCCTATGATTTGCAATCATAAAAAACTATAAATTCTGTATATATATGCTACATCAAGTCATGTACCAAAAACGATCACTTGATCTTGGTGTTTTTGCACCATTAGAACCTTGATATTGATGTTTTAGATTTATGCCGAATAATTAATAATGGCTCAGGGATCGACGACTCAGCACCTGTACACAGTGTTCCCTGAGAACCTATAGCTCGATGAAAAGAGCCTGTAGAGCTAAGATTGATTCAGTACTTTCTCGACATCTAGCTCAGTTATCCCTCCTCATATTCGAAGAAAGCGATCCACTGACCATGCGTCGGAATGGTAATAAAAATGACGCTGGGAAAGAGGAGGAATTCTGTGGTACGAAATGCTAAAATGATTGTCAGGGAAGCTCCCGTTATATTTTAACATGTACTATTTACATCGAGTGAATTTAAAGCTCGTGGGCAGCAAAGTTTAAGGCCCGTTTAATTCTTCACTGGCAGATTTCAAGTTACCAAAATCTCCGACTCATTAAATTCTTTAATCCGACTTTACTAGCCAAGAGGACCGACAACCAAATGAATTACTCAATAACTCCAAGTCCGTAACAGCACTGTCTAGTTAGACTAGGCTAGGCTAATCCACGGTTATCTTTGTGTACCAAGACTTTTCGTCACGATTATTAGTTTGTCACGGGGCACAAGTCAATCGTGGATAAGAGAAAGCCAGGAAGGACAGATGATACTCTTAAGTATACATAGATCTGTTGTACCTAGTTGGACGGCCTCTCTGAACGCTTCAGAAGGGTAGCTATCTCTCCGGATTTAGTCTTGATGTCGGTAATAGGGGAGCTCCTCAACCAGTGGTTTTTGGAGAATTTTCCCGACAGTGACACACCTGTAGATGACCATCGTGTGAATGACTAGAGAGGGAGGGAAATGACGGGCTAATAGCTTCCCAAAGTGTGTACTCGAACGAAGGCTTATGCAGGCATTACTGATGGACAGAGGCCATAGAGGAGGCATACCAGAATGTATATTACCTGAGGCATAGATATATCTAGCCCGTAGGCAGAGAGATCCTACATATGTTTAATAGCATAAGACTTAGAGAGCACAAAAAAAATTACTGGCGGAGCCAGTGTAGTTGGATTAGTCATTACCATTCCTCATCGGGGTCAGACTATTAAATTGCTTTTTATACTTGTCCGCGATTCTTTTAGTATTTGTATTTTTCGTCTTTTTAGGTGCTCATTGTTTTCATTAGCTGGTGTATCTCGTTCTCTACATAAGAGCATCTAGTCTTATTGAATTCTTCTCCACTCTTAACATAATTCAAGTTTTAAATTGTACAAGGGTTTGGTTTCATCGAACTTGTCGTTTGGATAATTTCTTTGTAGAGATGAATTTCTGTCGGTTCTTGTGATCTGATAATATTACGAACTAGTCTGTTAAGCCTATTGACTTCACCTCTCTATTCCTTGAATGCAGCAATCATGGATATAAGCTCCTCGTCATAAATTTCATAGATACATTGTGTCGAACGAAGAAATTGTGATATCAAGGTCCACTTTCCATTTGCCAATACTAGAATGGCCGCGAATTATTTTGGCAGACTTTGATCTACATCTTGATTAGAAATGAAATTTCCATATTTTTGGAGCACGAAATTTTTGTATTTGTTTTAAAAAAAAGAAATTCGTGCTGAGCTCGCAGATAATTCATATATGGAAGTGACTACAGAGTCAACCATGGTAAAGGGCTTTATGACCTTCCTAAGATAAGGGAATCTTCAGTTATCAGTGCCTTATTTGCCAGAACCTTGTTATCAGTTAGAGCCTGTTCAAATAGGTAAAAACACCGTAGCTTCATTTTGTGAAGGCGTAAAGATGACACTCCTTCTTCGTTCGCCTGTTTTCATGTTATTATTTAATGTCTGATGTGGGCCATGACATTATTTCTGATTGGAACATGAGATGTATCAAGGAAATCTAGAATATACGATCTCTCAATCTAGAGGAATGCGTACTTGGTGCCAAGCTTTTCCCATAACAATTGAGTAAGAAGGCATTCATCATAGGCCAAAGATCAAGCCGTAGGCTGAGGAAAAACCCATCAGGAAAAATCTTGTTAGAGAGAATCAACAGGAATACATCAGCCATTCCTCCCGTATTCTTTATGATGAGCTGCCTCGGTCCTCAACTAAAACATTGCGTCTTCGAATGTCAACAAAATTAGTATTGAGCGGGGTTGGGTAGAGCTGTGGTACCATTCGAACCCCTTCTCATAAGAAGAGAACTCGGTAGTATATGCATCCATCGCGCTGGAGACAGGAGATGTCTGGTTTGAATACAACGTAAACGCCTGATTATATTCGGAGCAATAGAGATTCTCAGGGTGGCAAAGACATATTTGTGTAATATAGGGATTGCAAGTAAGTGAGTGGCTGTCCAACTGAAATGGAAAAGTGATTGTACCTCGTTGTGACATATAAAAACGAGTATACCCATCTAAAAAAGTATTCAAATATCACTTCTATTTTCTTGTCTACGACATCTGTAATTCTGTTCCCCTTGGTATTTCAAACACTCAGATTTCTGGCCCAGCATTATCAAATAATTAGCAGATAGTTAAAATTTAGGATTAAGATAAATATCTAATTGTCAAATAAGAATTTGATATGTCCATTTTCATTAACCTTAAAGGGGAGAAAAAGTTACTAAGGAATTCAAGAGATGTGATTTTTTTGCTTGCATCGATAGGATAGAAAAACCAGTTTAACATTTGTAACACTTTTTTATTTTCTAAAAATTTGATTATAGTTATCGCAAATAAATCAGATAGATGCATCATTTAACAATAATTTAATTGAATAAAGATTGATGAGAAGGCTACATGACTTGGAGACTAAAAGTTCAAACTCCTTTCGTGAGAAACTGGATTACAAATCATGCATAAAATTCACGTGTCACGAAGTTTGAATACAAGCAAAAGTTGGGTAATAGGAAGCATTAAAAAAAATACATCTGAAAGCAACCTTATAACACTGTTTCATTCTAGCTTCATGGCTTTACATGCAAGGGAAGACATTAATCGATATACAGAAGTAAGAGAGGCGCTCTAGTCGCTTGTTGACCACGTTAGTAATAAGCGCTCGAACCATCAACTGGAAGATTGTCACATCATTTCAAAATTGCAGCTAACCATCACAACTTCAATTCATAAGATTCTATATACACAACACCCTTACTCCACAACAAAATATTTTTTGTTTAGTTCCTCACTTAGATCCCAAAAATCCTAGTTTTTTTCCCTGCATTCAGTTTAATCTGGTTATTGAAACTAATTATGCCCTCTATTTTAAATCGTTGATGAGGCGCATGGATTATATCATAGAATATATTTTCACGCGACAGTTAAGAGAGAAGAGCAGCGCGTAATTTTATGATCTAGGCTTTTCGTATTACAGATAATAGATATCAAGTTATACACCATAATGAGCGATATCGATAGGTAGATACAAGAAGGCCCTCCGACTCTCTTTCTTCCTGGTCTATCTGAAATTCTTTCCTTGGCTTACGTGTCGCAAAACAGAGCCATAACGCAATTGCAATCATGCAGGCCAGTACCAGAATTTCAAGTACGTGAAATATGTCACAAAGCTAGGGAACTCTTAATCGAAGAAGGAAATGTAGTGACCGTCACTGCGCCCGTCACTGTATGTCTTAAATTTAGAGTCTCTCTTCTTACATATTTCGATATTTCAAGGCACTGATAAGATTCTCTCTGTTTTCTTGGTAAAAAATAGATTTGTGGAGATATTCATGGACAATTTCATGATTTAATGGAGCTATTTCGCGTCGGTGGTGATGTCCCAGATACTCAATATATCTTCATGGGTATATTTGGAGCCATTCATATGTCTTAAAGAGAAAAAAAAGACTAATCGATAATAGGTGACTTCGTTGACAGAGGCTTTTACTCTCTCGAATCATTTCTTCTTCTTTTATGTCTCAAGGTGCGATACCCAGATCGAATGACTTTAATACGTGGAAATCATGAATCAAGGCAAATTACTACTGTTTATGGCTTTTATGACGAGTGTTTGAGGAAATATGGAAGTGCCAATGTTTGGAGGTATTGTTGCGAGGTATTTGACTATTTAGCTCTAGGTGCTATAATCCTAGGGGCTTCCACTGTGCTTGGATCTCGACTCAACGAAGAGTCAAATTCAAAAATTTCAAATAATATTTTGGAAAAATCTACAAACTATGACGAGGGAATTGAGATTCAAGCCATAAACAGTAATGGAGGACTTGTTTTCAATGCAACTCGAGAAGATATAAAAAGTACAATGACTTCTCAGTCAAAAGACATCCCAACTCACCGGACATACCGTCGTGGATCAACCCAAAGTGATTCAGGAGCTGTATTTTGTGTACATGGTGGATTATCTCCTGCGATTGATACATTAGACAAGATTAAGCTTCTGGACCGAAAACAAGAGGTACCACACGATGGTCCAATGTGTGATCTTCTTTGGTCTGACCCAGATGAGATCGGTGGATGGGGAGTCTCACCTCGAGGAGCTGGCTACTTGTTTGGTGGGGAGATCGTCCACAGATTCAACTATATTAATGATCTTTCTCTAATTGCTAGAGCACATCAATTAGTAATGGAAGGCTACAAGGAACATTTTGATAATAATATTGTAACGGTTTGGTCGGCGCCTAACTACTGTTATCGCTGTGGAAATGTAGCTGCGATTCTGGAACTCAGTGAGAGTGATACAGGCGATGCGTATGTAGCCAGGAGTAATGGTGATGGTGATCGAGGCCGGACTTATCGTGCCAATAATAGCGACGACTCGATGCCCTTAGGAATTCCCATGGCCCCTGCACGACGGTACAAAATATTTCGTGCCGCACCCCAAGATTCACGCGGTATGCCAGCAAAGAAGCCTGTTTCAGACTACTTTCTATAGTTTTAATATGATTGTTATTATTACAATTATTATCTAATAAACGCCAAGCAGGCTCACAGGATTGCGCCCGGCCTCTTACCTTATTAATGGCATTCGGAGTGCCAGCGTAACCTAAGGCTATCCGTCATTTCTTTTATCTACTGATATCTAAGACATATACACTAGCAACTCGAAGATCTCATGAATTGTTGAGGTGTTCGTAACACCATGTCAATAATATACCTTCTGATACGTAGCATTTCAAATCTAATATAATATACATGAATGTGAACACATGTATGTATTCGTGTATTTTTTTTTTGTCTTCTTTTACTTAGCATTTAATAGTTGCATTCATTATTTTAATGACCTGTTCACAGCAAACCTTCGATGAAAGGCTCTGGCATCTACTTTTTTAAAAGTCCATTTTTTGTATCTTGAGAGTAATTCTTTCCCGACTATTTCTTCGTCGACAGTTATGTCTCCTAGCGAATTGACAGAGATATGATTTTTCATGTGACTTTTTCTGCCCACAAGAGCACTAAGATTCGGCATCAATATGGTGAAGCCGACGATGATACGATACAAGCCCCTTGAGCCTAGATCGAGCGGCAAGAAGCAATCGAAGACTTCATCTAAGTAGTAAGAAAATTTCTGGAGGTGCTTGATGCGCCATCCCTAATTCAAGATCCCTTTAACGACTATGAATATGTAAATTCCAGTGCGTCATTAAACGACTTCACCATATAATCAATATCAAAATAATAGATCACTGTTGCGCAGTGTCTGCAGTAATAGTGGGTGCAAAAGGTTCAATTGCTCGAACTTCCCACGGGGGGCGATTGGACAAGTAATAAACCAAGCGCTATTGAGAGTTGTCACAGGTTCTTTAAGGGTAAAGGGTCTATGATTATTCTACGCGATGAGATTTCAAGTTAATGTGTGTATAAGAATATCAGTCTCAGAGATAATATATAAAAACTGTAAGTAAGTCGATCTTCTATCTGTCAATTATCCCATATACTATTTATAAATGATGTCACGTGAAAACATTACCCAATNTCTACGCGATGAGATTTCAAGTTAATGTGTGTATAAGAATATCAGTCTCAGAGATAATATATAAAAACTGTAAGTAAGTCGATCTTCTATCTGTCAATTATCCCATATACTATTTATAAATGATGTCACGTGAAAACATTACCCAATCATTTAACGCCGATCTCTACTTCCGAAACTGGTCAATCAGAGAATTAGCTGGTCCCCAACCTGCCTCGCGCAGGAGAGCAGATACGGGAGTCGTCTTACTATCTGATAGAACCACTCTCGCAGCACAATTTATCGATCATTATACTTGATTTATAGCCTATCGTGAAGCTTGGGAGTTCAAACTACGTCTCAGCTCCGTAAAGAAGCGTAGGAAAAACGCATACTTGAATGGCTTGTCGAAGTAGGCCTGAGCTTGCTCCATGGGTAGTGGAACACTATCATTGAATATGTTCATCAACTTGAATCTTTTGGGGGTGGATACCAAATTTTGGCGGCTGATATATTTGCCCCCTATAGACCTTAAACGCGCCCCCCCATGGCCTGGTAGTTGACCCTGTCTTTCCTAAAAGCGTAGGCGGTCAAGTAAGCTGAGTATTCAATCCCCTGTTAAATTACACTGCTATACTTAGCGGTCATTTATGCAGCTTCAATATATTAGCAGAATATTTATTTATTTATTTATTCTATTTAAGGTCCTAGGCACAAGCCCTACGTCCATTTTGGGTTCATGACCGGCGGAGCCGGTAGGGATCATGGCCTCAGGCATGCCCTATTCGTTCATGCCCGTTATTTACATAAAATGTAGGAAATATATGAAAATCAAACAAACAAAGGAAAAATAAAGAAAGAAACATAATAAGAATTAGCCCAGCATTTCTCACACCAAGTTCTAACCCGCCATTCACTATCCTGGCATACAATTATTAACTCTCCTCGCGTACAGCAGTGGATGAGTCAGACATTTGGTCACTGAAACAATCTTTAATCTGAGCAAATTCTGAAAATTTCTTCGCGCAATTATGCCCAAGGAGTTTTCTTCTAAAGGTATCAATTTTCATACCAATCCGAGGTTTACGCATTTGATTTGCGTGCCTTCGACAACGAATAAAAAGGGTGGGAGAAGTCTCCTGTCCACAGACGCATTCAAGGTTGGCGTCTACATGTTTTAGGCGACGATGATACGCCGCAAAATCACCATATCCTGTTCTGGCAGCTAGTAATTTATGTAATAGCCGCTGTGGTAGCTCTAGCTCTGGTGGCTTCCTACGAGGCTTTTTAAAATCCAGATCTTGGTATCGAGCTGGGCAAACTTGTGACCGCCATTTTTCCACTAGTTCTTGACGTCGCTGTTGCATAAGACGATGGAGGTAGGCCAGAGTGATGTAATTAGGCTCAGTATTTCTCTCGGGGAGATCTCGCAAAGCAGTACGGGCTTCTAAATCCGCTTCTTCATTTCCTTTAATTTTTGAGTGACCTGGCACCCATCTAAATTAAGCTTTTATACTCTTCGCTAAATTATGAAATAATTTGCATAATCTAATGCTGGATATTGATTTACCAGTTTGAAGAGCCATTACTGCAAAGAACTATTACTGCATACTGGTTATCGAGAAATACAAGTATCTTCTCTTCATTTTGCCTCAACTACAAAGCTACTCAAAGTGCCATGGTTGCACCAAAGACCTCTGCATCATACACCTCTCCACCATGAAGTGTTCCATGTCCCTTTTTAAAAGTAACTCCTCCGCGCTGGAGAACGTAACCCCAAGACAAACGTCCAGGACCCTCTGATGAGCAGTCTGAATAAGCACATATATCTACTTTACTTATTGAGCTCATCAAATTTTGATGATTGACTATTCCGTCTATTTCTACTCCAAGATTTGGGACATATACTGGCGCTGGTAACGGTTCCGCAGTCTCAGATGAAGGTAGTTGTCGAAGGGCTCGTTGAACCCGAGACATCTGAGTTTCAGGTCTTTTTGATATCGTTGGCTTTGCTTTGTATTTCGATGTGCCAATGTTAGGGCACACACTTGCTCTAATTCTTAGTGGATGACGATCATTAAGAGAGCAAAGGCGAGCCGCAAGACGTAGTCTTTACCCTTCTAGGAGTATATGAGCTGGGGGGATACCTCCTTCCCGATGTAAGACTACATTTGGCGTAGTCCTCCAAACTGGCAGNGCTAAGGCGAGCCGCAAGACGTAGTCTATACCCTTCTAGGAGTATATGAGCTGGGGGGATACCTCCTTCCCGATGTAAGACTACATTTGGCGTAGTCCTCCAAACTGGCAGCGCAGCTCTCAAGGCCGTGTGTATGGCCTTATCTATCAGCCAATAATGAAAAGATGTAGGCGGTCTTATCGTTCCTTTTGCTTTCGGTCAAGATAACCCAGGCAACCAGACTTCTGCACCATAGGATGCTACAGGTACTACACAAGCATCAACTGCAGTCATTAATGCTTTTGGAGCTGCTCCTCCTTTGACAGAATTCAGTCGCCGCATATGCTGAGCTATGTTCAGTGCCTTCCCACACCATGTTGAAACATGGTGTTTGAATGAGAGGCGAGGATCGAGAAATACCCCTAGTTAGTGGATATGCTCAGCCGGTTCGATCGTATTCCTACCAACAGTAATTCCTACAGGCTCTTCTTTCTTCCGCCCCGGAAACTGAACCACCTCTGACTTTTCGGTATCAAATAGCACCGCCTTCTCGTGTGCCCAGTTTGTCAGGTTATCTACTTCCTTTGGCGCAGTAGCTGCTGACTCTTTGACTGTCCGACCAAATCCTATAATTCCGATGTCATCAGCATAGCTGAAGCGTGCAATTGTATTTCCACTTCGTATAGATTTGGCCATGTAGAGGAGAAAAAGGAGGGGAGAGATGGGTGACCCCTGAGGTACCCCACAGACTAGTTCTTTGGGTTTTGTTACTCCTCCTTGAAAACGGACTTGCACCTTGCGACTCTCCAGGAACGATGAAGTCCATCGGAGTAAAGATTTTGGCCACCCTTGGGCTTGCATTCGCCATATCAGCCTATTGTGTAATACTGCATCAAAGGCTCCTTGTATATCTAGTGTAACAAATGTAGAAGCCAAACTTTGCGACTTAGCTTCCTCAATGTCGTGTACTATACATGAAACGAGGTCATTTAATGATCTTTTAGGTAGTGCTCGAAATCGCTGATGGCCAACAATATCCCAAACGATAGAAAGCTGTGACATTCTCTTCGCCAAAATCCTCTCCAATCCTCTCCCCAGACAAGACAGAAGTGATATCGGCCTCCATCCTTTTACTGACGAAGGGTATCGACCATTTTTAGGTAGGAAGACTATTTCAGCAAGCTTAAAACACTGCGGGTGATAACCTAGACGCAGACATGCACGAAAAAGATGCATGACATGCGGTTCTATATTTTTCCAGTGAGCTGCAAGTAGCTCGATATAAATTCCATCGGCTCCAGGACTAGTGTTATCGCTTCCAATCGTGCAGGCCCTTACTTCGTGCTCCGTTAAATCCTCCGACCATGGGATGTGTGATTCTCCTTGTAATATGCAGGGGGTAAGTTCATCAGCGGCTGAGAATCTTGATAATAGGCAGTCTCTCAGGATTATAGCACGTTCTTCCTGATTTGATATAAATTGCCCTTGATGAAGAAGGGGAGGAGTTATACTAGCATTTCGAGGAGTTGCCCATCTCATAAGCTTGAAAGCATCTCGGGAGGATTTCATATCTTCTACCTTTCTATTCCAGTGCTCTCTTTTTGCAGAGGTGACTATAGCCCTAAATTTCTTCGCTCGTATGAGACGATCAGGTTCCTCAATTGCTTGTTGATACTCTGAGTGTGCAAATTTGCATTCTGGGGTCCACCATGGTGCCTTCCTTCCGCTTTGTTTGCTGGGGCGTTTACCAACTGATTTTAGAGCGTTATCTAGAGACTAAGATATGTCCTGAGCGAATTTCTCTAGCTCTTCCACCGTGTTTAATTCAGTAATTTGAGGAAGCAATTACGAAACTATTCGAGTAAATTGGGGTAAATTTGTTTTAGAGGCTTTGAGTTTACCACTTTCAGTTGGTAAATTCGTAGTTGATGTTTTGTGGTTTGGGACAAAACCACAGATAGGGAGATGGTCGCTGGTCATGCACTCTTCGGTGCCGACCCAAGCCATAGTATTACTTAAATTCGTAAATTCCAAGTCTAACGTATTACCGGCACGATGTGTTGGTTCACCTACTATGAGGCAAATCAAGTTATGTTCCTCCGCCCATCTACCTATATCTTCACCTTGACCGTAGTAACTATTTGCACTAGGCTGCCAGGCCCAGTAGACAGAGTTAAAATCTCCAATTGCTGCTTTTAGAATTTCCTCCCGTGCTTCAGAGTTGAAAGGGCTCAAGGCAAAACCTGTGTGTACAGGCTTTATTCTACCAATGAGTGAAGGTGAAATCAGTTATCTTTTAACAATTACTTCACGGACATCAGCGGGTGATAGTTTGCGCCACTCGTGATCTTTAGGAAGACGGAAAAAGAGTCTTTTGTCTGAGATGGCTCTCGTTGAGGAAATGGTGTCTTCAGATTTGTCTTTATTAGTGGAGGGATGAGATTTTTTTGCACAAAGGTGCTACTCGTGCTGTAGCATTTAGATTTACCCTTGCCTTTTTCATGCCTTTACGTGCTACTGTGGCCCAGGAATTGTCACAAGATTGGGGAGTTTTTAGTAGTTCCACATTTTTGTCTGATCCTCGGCTTGGAACTTGGCTGAGAATGATCCGCGGAGTTGCGACAGCCACCCTCTTTGTTAAGTTTCTATCAGTTTCCCTTCCTTTCACATTTCCACTGCCTTTGTTTGGTCGTGTGTGTATTGGAACACGAGGTGGGGATGGAGAAGAGTCTGCAGCTGCAAAGTTAGATATGGCCAACTTTAGGTAGGCCTTAAAAGCTTCAGCTTCTTCTTTTTCTATATATTCATTAAGATTGGCTGATGAACTATCTATTTTACTGAGAACAGTAGTACAAATCATTAATCGAACATGCCAAGCACGTTCACGACGCTGTCGAGTCGCAATTATTTCTGCAAGTTCCTTTGGAATGAACGCGTTCACATTTTCAGTATTTTCGCTGCTATTTTTGGAATTTCTGTCTGGTAATGGTCGCTTTGAAGGGGCAGTAGGCTTTAGTATCGGCCTTTCGACTAAAGGTTTGCTAGAAAGTTGAGAGTTTGACGGCTGTGGAGGTGACTCGTTAGGGGATGGGGAATTTGGAGTAGGTTTTGACTCGATTCCGTCGAAGGAGCTTCTGATTCTTGCGATAAATCCATTGAATCATTCATTTTTTGAACTTCAATATGTGTGTGTGTGTTAGCAGAATATTTTTAGCAATAATTATGAGCAAACCAGTACTAATTGAGGTCTTTGGTGGGTAGCAGTATTATTATTTTCAAAAAACAACTGCTGATGACTATTTCATGTCTTGTTTACTAATACGAGCATAATTTAGCCCAACGTCTGTACTTAAAGCGCTGTCAAAATGAGCTGATCACTTTCCTCTGGCTTTAATACCTAAAATTTTACGCAGCTATTTAGTACAGGCTAGATTTAGAGAAATATTTTTACCAAGGCAGTAAGTATCTTGATTTGCATAATTAAAGCAGGGCAATGGGGGGCACGCATAGGGTGCGTGTATGGGGTGGGGGGGGGGGGGGG
>QVIK01000076.1:0-94465 GCA_003957845.1 Oidium heveae | reverse complement strand
GGGGGGGGGGGGGGGGGGGGGGGGGGGGGGGGCAAATATATCATCCGCCCAAATTTTACAACATATTTGAATTGGGAAAGGTTAACCACACATCAGTTGTTTACCTACACCACATTACCCTTTTGTCCTCCTTCTTAGTGAAACAAATTGTAGAGCTATCAAAAGCTATATACAATTTCTGTTAAAAACTACTGAAATTTTTCGTCAATGTTTTCAAGCATTTACTAGCAAATATGTTAGTAAGCAACACTTCAGTCTCCCATAGCAACGCGAAAAAAATTTATATTAATAAGGGATCCGCTTGCCGGTTATGATTGGTGTAAAATGAAGTAAGGACTTAAATTTTAAAGTAGGGGTGATGTGGTGGTACTAGTATAAACGCGAAGTGTGAGCTGGTAGGGGTTATCCACCAATCAAAAATGTATCACTAATGGAGAGGACAGGGGTGTAATGTGGTATATGTAAAAAACTAATGTGTGGTTAATATTTCCCTAAACTTTTTCTTGTGCCAACTTAGCATCTCAAATACCAAATCTTCCGCCATAGGACTTTCGTGCTCATAGCGCGCTTACTCTTGAGTATACACCATTTGAGGGTGTACTCAATGTAGGGGAGACTTCTGAACTGGAAAGGGAGTATGGGATTACTGCGCGGCTATAAATTCTGGAGTCTAGCAAATGACTATGACCATACAGAGCTGACAAGCATAAATAAAAAAGTTGAGAAGTTACGGTGCCCCATCATCGTTTCATTCAAAAAGATTGTCTACTCAACATCTGATTTTCCGTTCGAATACTTGCTCAGTATTGGCACCAAAAAGATCTGGTGGTAATGAACCATCGTCTAATCTGTGACATTTCACCATTTTCCTGGTGGATCTACTGTCCTGAGTGGTAAGCGCTCCAACAATCTCGCAGCTCGTATTTATCGCGAGATATAATCCAGGATCTATAATTTGTGTTAGTTTATTTTAGCAACCAGATTTATTAATCAGGATTTAAAAAAGGAGCTTACTATATTTAAACTTATGCATTATTGAGACAGGATAAGTCAAATAGGGTCCCTGTTTCTTGAATCCCGAGCCCGCATATGTCGCTAGGTAAGTGCACTTCCTTAAAGCATTCATTTTCTCACAAGCTTCATCCGCAGCTATTACAAGCTCTTCATAGGTTAATGTTTTCTTATTACAATGGTATCTGCTTGTGTCATAATTTTTATTTGTTATTAATGTACTTCTTTCACATGACTTATATCTACCATCCGCATACATTGCAACACTCATTACTTCGTAATCTGGTGTCAGAATCAAACAGAATGGTCCTCTAGGCCCTAAATAATGGTTAATTTAATATTCTATCTTGTGGAAGTCTTAGTAAAGGTGAAAAATAATATACCGCTTTATAATAGACTTCCATCGGGAAATAAAGGCCATATCAAACATGGCTGGTTGAAAGGAGGACCGGAATATACTATTTGGTATCCCACTGGCCTTTCCTTTAGCTATTTCTGCACTTTCTCTAGGAACATTGTCATCGAAAAATTTTTGCCACAAACATATCTAGACTTTGGAGGTGCTGCAAACAGCTTGGTATATGGGTCTGAAGCTGGTGTTTTTGGAGCCTTTCTTGACCGTATACACCTCAGAATGTTGTTTTTATATCCTCTGACAACAACATCTACAAACTTTCTTTCTTTTTTTATAATCAAGAAATATGGTACTACATGCGCTTTATTTGAATTCAGTGTTTAATTCAGCTTTTGATGGACAAAGAATCAAGATAATTACCCGTCCCTTGTGTATATAAGATTCTTCTCTTTATGATTTGCCACATCAGAAGTCCGCTACGTCCCGGGTATAGAAGTCCTTCGTATGGAGAAATATATTTGGAATTTACACCAATCTTAGTCTGGGCTAAGGCAAGGCTTTTATGAATGGTCTCGTCGGTGAAAAATTTATGATCGCATAGATGACTATTTGGGATTTCTAGTACCGAGTATGATGGCCCTATGTTCGTATTGTCTCGCTGGATACATTTGGTGTAATCACCGTTTGTAATTTTAGCAACCACACCTACTACTTTATCGCTATTTCTAGTAAATATAACACGAAAAACAGCCTTAAAGACTATAGAAATAGTAAACACAAGATATGCAAAGGTCTAATTTGAGAAACATCTTTTTTATTCGGTCGAAACGGCTTCCCTTTTTTTAACTGGATATTGGAAGTATTCTTGCCTTGGTATTTTTGAGGATATTTGTACCCTTTATCTATTGAAGCCTGAGCTACCAATAGAGCATACCTGATCTCATTGTAAGTGAAAAAAATATCGCCGCACTCATAATCTCCAAGGTTGTAATTAGTCTGTAACAATATCTCATGTGGGCTCGGAGGAAACGCAAATATGCCGATAAGTTGACTGTTCAAGATTTTTTAAAAAAAAAAATTGCACATAGGGGTGCATCTCTTTTTTTTCTCAACTCTTTCGAATAGGATTTGACAAAAATGATATCTTTCGACAAATAAGCCTCCCCAATTAAAAATAGTCGCCGGTGTATATGTATGCGAAGCTAGAAAATGTAAAATCATATGGGTTTATTTCGCAAAAAATTAAAACCTAAATCAATTTGAGTTTATTTTGAAGTTTAAAAAGATGTATTAGAACCAATTAAACCATTTAATTTTTCCACCTTTGTTATTGTTGCCATTCATGAGCTATTCGTTTTCACTTGGTATAGAAGAGTCTTTGAAATATTGAGTAATTTTTCGGACAATAATCATCGTAATCACATCAAGTTTTTTTAATTCTGTGTTCGTCTCTTGTGAGCTGCTTCTATTTTAAAACATATCCAGATGGAAAGAAAAAATTATATATATATATATATATATATATATATATATTTCCTCTTCTAGCTAGAAATTCAAGCCAATCAGGAATCTATCTGCCAATAGTTAAAGGACAATATTTGATTTAATTTTTTGGCTTTAATTTATTTATTCTATTAAAAGTCCTAGGCATACGTCCGAGTAATCAGTCCACTTTGGGTACAGGACCGGCGGAGCCCATCTAGATCATGGCTTCGTACATGCCCGAAGCCATGATGTTCTTTTAAAAAAAAAAAAAAAAAACGTAGTAATGAAACAAGAAATAGTAAAGGAAAGAGAAAGAAAAGTAAAAGAAAGTAAGAAATAGTAGGGTCATCTCAGTATTTCTCATACTAAGCTCCAACCCACCATTTTTTGTGATGGTGTCAGGTTTTGAAGGTAACTTTGGCTAGGGACTCGATACAATCAGGTGAGACTAAGGTGATAACAAGTACTGAAATGAGTCTAGTGACTCCAGAAGAGAGTCTTTGTTCAAAGGGTAATTTTATTGGTGAGTAGGACTAAGAGGAAAAGAGTAGACAGGAGACAAAGCGTGAAGAGGTCGAACTAACGGACTTCACAAATATATATATCATTGTTTCTAGGGTTACAGAGAAAAAGTGCAGTATGTATGAAGTGGATAGGAGTAGTTTCCTGTCCACAAACGCACTCAAGGTTGGCGTCTGTATGTTTAAAGCGACGATGATACGTGGCGAAATCACCATGTCCAGTTCTAGCAGAAAATAATTTATGGTGAAGCCGCCTTGATAATGCTAGTTTAGGTGGATTTTTGCGCCGCATTTTTAGGTCCAGATCTTTATATCGAATTAGGAAAACATTGGACTACCGTTTTTCTACCAGCTCTTGACGGCACTGCTGAATCAGACGACATAAATAAGCAAGGGTAATATAATTTGGCTGAGTTTAAACTCTGGTGACCTGGCACCCATCTAAATTCTGCCTTCACACCCTTCACTAGGTTATGAAACAGGAAGGCTAACCGGTACTAGATGCTGCTTTCCCTGATTTCATGGCCAATACTGAAGCTTGATTATCGAGAAGTACAAAAATCCTCTCGCTATTATTTCTGGCGGACAAGGCAGCACGAAGCGCAAAGGTCGCACCGAAAATCTCTGTGTCGTATATCTCTCCACCATGTAACACCTCATGTCTTTTCTGAAAGGTTACCGCACCACGTTGAAGAGCGAGCCCCCATGTTGACCGACCGGGGCCTTCTGCCGACCCAAGTGAGTAGGCGCATATATCATTCGGGGTTATTGTATTTAGCTAAAATTCATGTTTCTGTACCCCGTCTACCTTTGAATCAAGAGGTACCGTATATACCGGGGCTGGTAATGGCTCCGCGGCTTCAGCTTGGTGATGATTAATCAAGCTCTTCAACTACTCTAGGAGCCTTCATAGAACATAAGTCAAGTCCCTGCATATCGTCTCGTTCATCAAGGATAGTCCAATTATAAACATATTCTTCGCCACACAACTCTTCCCTTATCTTTATCATAATGAGCAAGTTGAGGTCCACATCGATGCTCTCTCGTTGTAACAAAATAGGCCATTGATAGTATATAATTTGGAATTATAAAAAGCTGGAGGTATTAGAGATGAGAAGCCAGCAGAGTTAAAATGGTCGGTGCTAAGAGAAAGTAGAATTCGACAGATTTCTGGTGCTATTTTACCTTAATATTTTTTATTCACAGCTGGAAGAAAGACAATTGATGCTCAGTGAAGATATTCGTAAGAAATGGAAGGTGAGATGAGTTTGTATGACGATTGATTTAAAGATTTTATTGTAATGTAAATTATGGAATCAGTGGCCTGATGTAAAAACTTCACCATCAACAAAGACAAGATTATATGTGCAATTTACTAGGCACTAACTTGATGGATTTATTCACAACTATTAGAAACTCAATTATGAACAGGAATAAATGTATTAATCGGTCCAGAGTTGCATATTAAATCCTAATTTGGCAATTTCTCATAGTTTATTCCTAATCAAGTTAGCTGTAAGGGAGACTTAACCAAAGTCAAAAAAGAGAGTCAAAATATCAGATCCCTTCTTTTTTCTTTCCTTTCGTAAATATTATGCTATATTCCATAGGTTGACTGATAAATTTAAAATATCAAATGATTTTTATAGTTTATTTGATGTTCAGAAGGTGATCCAAACAAAACTCATTCTTAAAAAGATCGTAGAGGTGAAAAACAAATACGGTAAAATCGGTAGGGGTGGTAGGCATTGGAAAAGAATTTAGTTTACAACTGTACAGTAATGATAAAATTATCTATTTACCGCCCGACGAATTCGGTGAGTGGCAGTGTATCATGACTCGGACTTATATGAGTATTGCAGGCTAACGGCCTGTTGGGGATACACCCTGAAAATGGGGTTGTGTATGGTTAACGATTAATTTAACTGACAATAGAGTAAAAAGCACAGATTCAAAAAAATTATTTAATTTTCAAGCAAAACAGAATGAAATTCCAATTTTATATGAGGTTACTTAAATCCAAAAGTTGCTTCAACCTGGTGTGTACTACTGTACAGCATCCATCATCGTAGGTGCATCTTAAAAATTGGAATTTGGGACCTAGACATAATTGATGTAAAATCAAATCATCCAAAATATTTAATTAAAACAACGTCCTATATACGCCTCAAACCTGTATATATGATAAAAAAGTTTTTAAACAAAATTAAGGGGTAAAAATCCCAAAATGAAAGTCTGTCGGAACTTATTTGACTTATTTTTAGCCCGACTGAGCCGACAGACCGCATGGATGAAAAATCCAACACTACTAAAACATGGGTATCTCTGAATATTTTCCTCGCCAAACGCCTCAATACAACTAGGTCAAAGGAATTTTCTAATAATTTCAGTTAGTACTTATAATTTTTCCAGCGTATTGGAAAATGAAAAAAAGAAAATCAGAGGGAACTGTACCTCATGATCCGACAGGTGGAGTGGTCCATCGAGCCCAAGGGTTAGATATCACGGGCTGCTTCTCAAAATTGTATGAGGCTGTTGCTCGGTCCCTTGCTCTTTTCGCAGCTCTCTCTTCCCTTTCGACCACCTTCATTTTCCATAATTGCCTTTCGTGCGTTTTTGCACGTTCATTTGCGACCCATTCGCGAGTTCTCTCCATCTCGGCGTTGCGAATTCGTTCCTCCTCTTCCTCTGCTTCTCTCTTTTCTCGAGCAGCAATTGCGGCTTTTTCCGCTCTTTCTCGATGCAAGCTCTCCATCTTGCGGGTGTTGATAATACACATGCGACTAAACAGAGATACTACATCGGTGGCTGAAGCTTGTTTTGTAGGTGATCCCTCTTTTGGGGATCTGTCTCCATAAACCACTTTCGAGTATTCCTCGGATAGAGGGGGTCTAGCATTGAAAGGACGCTATTTAAAACACAAGTTAGTCGTGATACATTATATATAACATTATTCCGCCATTTCATAAGCGCTAGGTCATGTTTATGGAGTTGTATGTAACAAACGAATGTATACTAACTTTAGGAGTCATTGGTGACTTAGGTTTTTGAGTTTGTACTACAGTGTCCATTTTATATATTTGTGTATATGTTAAATTGTAATATATATATATTTTAATTATGTAGTAAGTAAAATTGTTTGAGTGGTAATTTCTTATGTGTATAAGCAATTCAGTGTATTGAATCAAAGTAGTGAGCTGTGAGTCAAAACTGGGATATCGCTCAATATATACTAAATACATGGTAGACAGACGATCACACACTGATGATCACCAAAGAGGGGCACGCCATCAAACAATCCTGACCCCGCGAGAAGAGGTGGTTGGTGGTTGGTTGGCGAGTAGTTCAGGAACGTGCAGCCAGAACATGGTTTTGGATTCTTGGTCAGCAAATCTATTTTAGGCATCGTTCCTTCGCGCACCCCTACTTTACGAGTCAGTTATCCAGTGAGTGTTACTAATCCGATGTGGTGTCTACACGAGCTGCGAGATTGGATGCAAGTAGTTTGGGCCGCGACTTTCGAAGACTCAAGCAGCAGGGCAGGGACAGGAGGAGGAGGAAGAAGAAGAAGAAGAAGAAGATAAGATCCGACGAAAGATATGGGCCAGGGGATATTAACAGACAAACCAATAATAGATGCGTGCTCTTGGCATCCATTGCGATGGAGACTAACGGGATTTGTTGTTCCTCCTGCTCCTTCCTCTGTCTACTACTAGCCAGCCTGAACTGTCGTCCTTTAGGATTTGATTCAACACGCACTCAAAATGAAAAATGGAAAATGGAAAATGAGATGTGCATTATAGCGTAAGACTGTTTACACATGCATATACATGCAGTTAGCATCGATTGATTGGCAGTTGATTAATTATAAGTGGAGCAAGATGACATTCTCCTTATCAGACGACTGATTACTATAAACACCATGCACCATCACATACCTATTAGAGACTTTTTGCTGTACAAAAAATTTCACTGAGACAACAGTTTTCGGGATATTCATGCGATCTAGGCTTGATGTGAAAAGTCTTTTTGAAAAGCAACAGTAAATGAATGATGCAATTCAGTGAGGGGGATCAACCGTATCTATTATTGAACGAAGTCCCGCCGTCGTCATTTTCAGAAATCAATAGTGGGTAAAGGCGCAAGGACACCCAAAAAAGAACTCATCTCTTCTCCACACATTTTGCATTGCATCTGAAACCAAAACATGCAGCAAAAGTTTCAGAAATGATCGACTTCTCTGACACACATGAGATAAGCAATGTATGATGGGGGAGAAAAGGAAGGAAGGATGCATAATAACAGACTCGGCTCGAGTGGTGTTAAGGCTGGAAACTTACCCAGAGTCTACAAACAACTATGTAGTTGTGTACACGACGATGATCTTCCCCTCAGCCAGTTGGCCATTTGTGATTAATTGCAAGAACCATACCAACCTTTTCGATAACTACAAATCAACTGAGACTACTCACCCCCTGTAACTTTAAGGTTGTGTCTGCATCTTGTGAGTCGTGAACATAAATTAAATGTGTTTATTTCTATACGTAAGCCAACCAGCCAGCCACAAGGAGTCTATCTGTGTGTCAACGTGTAGCAGCAGCAGCAGCACTGCTGAATAATAAATATTTATGCCTGAGGCATAAGACCATCTGTGGCGTAAGAAACAAACAGACAGGGGCTGTGTAGCGCTGGTAGACTGTCGATCACATGTGACATTCGCTAGTCATTCAAAATAATAGAAACTATTCACAGGGCTCCAGGGGTAGAAAGCGAATGCTGGGGAAATACTCGCTCCAGAGATCTTATCCCTACTAGTCTATGCAATAATTGGAGTTCCAAAAGAATGGCCTGGGTTATCCAGCTATATGGAATATTCTAAGTGTGACTTCCCCTTATCATCGAATTCTTTCCAGCGCCACGCTTTTCTGTCCTTGATCACAGTCAAGCCTCAGATAGCTTACCTTACTCTGATTCAAGCTAAAAAACCAAGCTTTGTGAGGATCTCAGTTGTTGAATTTGTCCTATAATTACGTAACCATGTTTCTAATATTGGCAAACATCAAGCAAAAATCTGTAAATTCTATGCTCAAGCACAACGGTTTGGTGGCTTGGGTACAGCAGCAAAACGGACAGACTAATTATGGCGGGGGGTTAAAATAATTTTCCTACGAGATACTATGAGATAAAATGGCTATAGGGAGCCGGTTCTTAGCCCCACAGTTTTTTGGCTACTGGCCCACACTCGTTCCTGGTCGTAGGGGCTTAAACCAATCATATTCTGCAATACGCATCAACATAAGCGCTACCTTACCAAGGTCCACTTTTAGATCTCAGTCGCAGTCAACTGTGATTCACAGCCAAGCAATAGCACCACCAACTCGTGGCAGATAATAGCGTCTCAACCCACCTGCGCTTAATTTTATAGAGCAATCTCAACAAGCTCAGGAATCAAATCTGGACTTGATTGATTGATACAGTTGCGACATATGTAGTATCTTCATTTATCATCTGAGTTGCAGCAAGTCTTTGTTTTTTTCCTCTATTTTTATCGCTTGATGTCACAGACAATTTACATGACGTAGGCATGAAATATGACTTAATCGATAATTAACGTAATCTGGACACAGCATGTCTCCTCACAGGTGGGTATTTAGAACAGAACTTTAGTTGATTTCCACACACGCTGAGACGCTCGTAACCTGTCTATCCCTCCGTCGAAGTGCTTCTGATCTCGGCGATAGACAAGATGGAAGGTGCTAATGTCTGAACTCGATAGGCCTAGTAGGCACGACGAGGTGGATCCATTCATTAACGACGGTGGAGCGCGGCCACACGTAACATTGTTTATCACTTAATCTAAGTACCAGAGTCTTTATAGCCACCTGTGAATACAACAAGAAGAATTCATTTTGTTATAAAGGTGTGTACAAAAGGATCGTTATGATTATCATCCAAGTCTCTACTTCTTCGGCTCTACATACCCATGTGTTTACACACCCTTCGATTGTCGCTTAGGATGTGCGGAAGTAAAAAGCAGCATAGAATTTATCATAAAATACCCTTTACTTGGTCATAACATTTCATAAGTGGTCTTCAGTGTATATACCCTTCGCAGCAATATTTGCCTCTCATAACATATCCTCAAAGTTCCATTGGGAATTTCTATTATCAATAAGCTGATTATGAGCATGTTGGAGATCTGAGGGTGGTAATAAACTAGATGGGCAGCCGATTCTAGCTCCAGTTCCGTCCATATTCCAGACTCTTTTTACTTTTTTTAATTTTTCGAGTCTTGCACCATTAGCGGTAGTCAGAAAACCACTTCTTGATGGCATATGAAGAATTTGACTCTAGTCGTACTTGAGCTATAGGTTTGGTTCTAATCTTATGCAAACCTAAAATATCTTTTCGTGAATTTCACCATTTTAAGAGTCAAGATCCAGCTCACCACTCTTTCCAGACGTAATTTCTCATCTTTAGTAATGGTCAAATTCTTCTTTCTAATTGAAGGAATTGTAATGAAGACTAGAGGTGCTGAGTTCGAGAGTAAGATTTAATTGGTGCGGTAGATGCAAAGTTTATTGAGTTAAGTGTCATGTTTAAATATAATCTCTTGGTGCTTTTTGCGTCCGCACAGCCTAAGCGACTAGCGGAGGGTGAGTGAACGAACGGGTATATAACAAAGTCTCATAAGATAATCAAGCGGATGATGACGATCGTAATTTTACAATAACCGACTTCTGACTAATCTACTAGAATGTATTTAGCCAGACAGAATTAGGAATTTAGGCACCCTTGCATATTATGTTTCAAACGGTTCTGATATACAGATATACATACATCTGTGGTCTTGCGACGCTGATATCTGCCAATCAGAATTTTTGAATAAGACGACGGAGCTCTATTACATGTGGCTAGGGTCTTGGTGGGATCTGAATGTGACAGGGGCCTAAGAGTGGAGTTGGTAGGATAGCGTGAATGTTTTTGAGTATTGCGGAATATGATTGGCTTCAAACCCCTTCGACAAGGGATGAGTGTGGACTAGTTAATAAAAATTTGTGGACTAAATACTGACTCCCTAATTATAGTTAGGAGCCCGTCCTCTGTGATCGTACGGCATATTGTGTGGCCTGTGCCTAGTCACGTGCTTTGCATATTCTGCACAGATCATCTAATTTCAAATCTTGAGAATCCTTCTAATAGTGTCTCTATCCTCTGTGTCCTTCGGGTTTTGTATGGTTCAATGAATCTAAGCCCACTCCCTGAAAAAAAGGAGTGTCACTGATCTAGGATGCAACACGAGGTATTCTCACTCGGGTTATCTTTCCTCAGCTGTATATTTTACAAAGTGTTTGATAACCTTTCAGTCAAGTTTTAACATTAGATTACATGTTAATTAAGCTCCAAGTAGTATTAGCTCTTATACCATTTACTGAGTTATTAAGTTGTTTGCATAATATTGATAATTTTATGAAATCATGCATCAGATTTAGAAGTAAAAATTTGCCAGAGGTAAAATAAGTGGGCCGCAGCTGATATATTTGCCACCTGCCAATGACCTGGTACTCATCTAGCTTGTTTTTCTTCTTTAGTGAGAGCCTATAACTACACCCTCATTTGCCTAGAGCCGCGCCCATCCTCATGCAGACCAATCAAAGTACAGCTTCATGTAAATTCGTAAGCATCATTAAACATTCTTGCCAACACCAATTCCTAAAACTATTTGACATTGCTCAGCTACGTATCAACCACCATGTGGAACCTCGAAAACGTGACTTTTCCTACTTTTGAGGAAGTGAACAGATTTATGCAAAACACGTTCCACAATAGCCAGCCATTGATAGTTTATTTTAAAGGTAGAGATGTGTTCCGCATACCATCGCCCTGTTTCTTGTAACAACCGTATGAGCACATCCGATCCAAATCTTCCATACCTGTTTTGCTCTTATTTGTACGACACAGCAAGGCCGCTCAATTAGGCAAAAGCCTCAACAGAGCTTTCCGCTCTTTTCTAAAGTAAGAAAAGTCGTGTTTTCGAAGTTCTACGGGGTGATTAATACGTAGCTGAGCAATGTCAAACAATCTGAGGCTTTGGTATTGGTAGGAATCTCTATTGGTACTTACGAATTTATATAAAGCGAGCGCGGGTATATTGGCGGTGCCGTTAATTAAAATATTTTACAATCTTAACTTTCCAGTTCCTTAGAACCTCAAAAATATATATTTTTGAACAACAAAACTCAAAATCTCTAAAAAAAGGAAGAAAAAAAATAGCCAAACTTTGATCAAGGACAAACTTCTGCCACTGGCTATCCCAATATCTTCTCAGTTAACAAAAAGCTCAACGATAATCTTCCCGAAATCGATTCCTATTTTAAAACTTTGGAAAAAAGTATTGACTTGGGCTATTTTAATACAGGAGCACGCATCGATAAGATAGAACAGCGCCTGGACCGCATGGAAGACAGAAATGTGAATATGGAAAAAATCCTCCTTCAGATCTAGGTGTCATTGAATTCTCAAACTCAAAATAAAGGAAATATTAAAGTGATCAAAGAGTAAGTGGATCTTAAACTTGCCAAAGGCAAACAAAAAGACTCCAAAGAAGAAATTGACCCAAAACCCTCAAAAGGTAAACATAAAGAGCAGCCCTGTCCCACCCCTAAAATATCCCAATCATCACACTCAAAGGAAGAAAAAGTGAAAACCATTAAAAAAGATAACTTTGGACGAATTCAAATTTCTAACTTTGCTACTAGCGATAATTTGACTCGTGGCGAGAAGTTCGTCAAAAGAGCTTGGCTAGAGGCAATCTCTCCGCAGGATGTTCAAGATGATATGTATGCAAGTGTGAAAAACAAGGTCGTGTTAAAACCTGAGTGGCGGTTGGTCGTAGCGATTAGTAAGGTTTTTAACAAACTTACCTAAATTCCAAACGCATTACAAATGGCTCTAATTCCCTATCACCTTTGGACAAAAATAGTCACTGAGGATATGTGCGAAGACTTCCATGCGGTTCGCACCTGGTCAATCGGGGGGGACCAGATATGGTTAGAACTACTAGAAGCGATATTTACCACAATGCATCGCTCAAACGTTATGTATAGCCCGTTCACAAAGTTCTCTCTGTTAACTCCCCCAAAAAATGAATCTCCGTAATTCTTTGCGTGGCGTTTACGCGATGCTTTCTACCAACCCTCAGGACAAGACAGAGAATCAGACACAACCAGAGAGCTCTTAAAAGAGCTAATTATGACCTATTAACCACGTGTTTGGACTCCAGCCTTTCTTCGTACCAAAATTTCAGCACAACTACGAGTTGACTGAAATGTTAGTTCAAATTTCAGCTCAGGTGACCAAATAGCCAAATAATATTGGTACACTTGAGCAATCAAATCTCGAGACCGAAAATCGGCTCCTCCATTCTTTAGAAAAACCCTCTTTTGAAGCCCTAGAAAGTCCTTCAGAAAATGCTTTCGCTACAAGAGATGGAAACTGTTACAATTGCGGAAAAGAGGCCACTGGGCTAATGACTGCAAAGCCCCGGGATCAATAAAAAACAAAATTTTTCCTAACGCTAACATAAAGTCGAAAAATGGTAAATTTTTTGGCATGATAATTTAAAATCCAAACTTGCGAAACCAAGGAACTACAAACATTAGTCATTGATAAAAAACGACAGCAATAAAACCTATCTTATCAGCTCGGAAGACAACAACGACGATCAATTAGACCCTCTATCATTATTATAAGATGAAATTTTCACTAATGACTTGAATAAATTAATTGAAGACATGAAGTAAGACGACAAGAATGAATGACAATTTCCAAACGCCAATTTCACGGCCGTGGATGCTGACTTGCATCACTAAAACTTCCCAATCAAACCTGTGTGAGAAGGTTTTGGAAGGCCGCACAATCTTTTAATTTCACGCCTCTCATTATCTCCTTCAATAAAGTTCTTAATTTTCTTCGACTACGGCTGTTCAGCCTGCTACATTTCCTTGTCCCTCGCTCATAAGCTATTTCCTTGCAAATAAATTTCCTCCACTACATACGGTATAGGCAGTGAGGGACCTATGATTATAACAGATGCTTCCATTCATGCACAATTTCTTACATTCGACAACAAGTGGTCTTCTAAATTTGTCGATTCGGCAGGAATTTCGTCCGACGGAACATTCTCTGGAGATTTAACACTTGGAAAGACAATGGTCCATTCGTTACGTTTAAGTTGCAAACAAAACGGAGAAATTCAATTGCTTTCAATGCCAGAAAAAGCCACATTTGCTCCCAAATCTGGCACAAGCTCAACACCGTTGCATATTTTCTCAGTAAACGAAACAGGAAATAATTGACACACATCAATAACTGAAATTATATTAAGTTAAGGAAAACAATTCTATAAACTATTCGCAGCACTCTTTAACAAATCTCTTCGTTGTAACGAATTCCTCTCCAAAAAAACTTACCAAATTAATACAGAATATCATCCACCAATTAAACTCCCTCCATGATGATAAAACCCTAGTCAGCAACAGATAATGAGAGATTTTTGCAGAGCACACGAGGGTACTCTTATCCAAAAAAGCAAAGGACTTTGGGCAGCACCACTTCTCCTGACCCCCAAAAAAGCACTTGATAAGGCAGGCAAGATAATCTAGCGTGTGTGTATTGATTACAAAAAACTAAATAAAACTACAAAAAAAACACGCCCATTCGTTGCCGAATGCATTTGACAAGATTAAACGGGCAACAGGACATAGATCTTACGCATTTCTCGACCTTGAAATAGGTTGTGGCATATAAAAATGCACGAAAAAGACACAGAAAAAACTACTCTCATCACACCATATGGTGTTTATGAATTCTTCTTGTTGTATTCACAGGTGGCTATAAAGACTATGGTACTTAGATTAAGTGACGTGCGTACAGTTACCGAAAAGATGCGCGTGCTCCATTTACAATCAGGTCTCCAATTACGTCTCTGGCCCACTATCCTAAACGCTGCTATCAACCTCCTCAACATTTCATCAACAAACATTGCTCCTCATTCTCCATACTTTGCCGTTTATCAGAAATCGCCAAACTTAAAATCTCTCTACCCTTTTGGCTGTCGCGCTTTCTGGCTTGATCCTAACCAAAACAAATTAATGTACAAAGCAAAGGAAGGAATTTACGTAGGTACAGAGTTTAATGGAGGCCATCTCATCTTAAATCCTGAGACAAATCGAATTGTCGTCCGAAGAGACATTCGCGTTCATGAAAACTCCTTTCCACTCCGCAAGCAAATTCACGCCATCTTCAACAAAAACCGACTTATAATTGAAACAGCCTTGAAGGGTCCCAACGCATCAGAATGGAAAATTGCAATGGAAAAAGAGCTCCAAAATATGGATCACAACAATGTCTGGACACTAGTACCTCAATCTGAGGCAAACGGGAAACTAATTACAGGTAAATGGACTCCTAAACAGAAATCTGATGGTCAATTCAAAGCGAGATGCTGCGCTCGTGGATTCTCAGAACCTTTTTCTGATGAAACCTACGCCGAAGTACTCCAACCCACCACAATACGTATGTTGCTATCCCTCGCAGCCACGAAAAATCTTCACATCCGACACGTCGATATCACAGCTGCATTTCTACACGCAGACATAGATCAACCCATATACATAGAACAACCCCATGGTCGGGAAAAACCCGGTAACCTGGTCTGCAAGCTCCATAAAGCCATCTATGGACTAAAAACAGCACCAAGACGTTGGCAGCAAAAGCTCCGACAAACCCTTCACGACATGAGATATTCACCACTGAAAAATGACTCAAATGTATTCAGCCGTGATCAAACAATAATTTCCACATACGTTGACGACTTCATGTTATTATCTACATCCAATGATCAAATTAATAAAACAATTGCTGCACTAGCTCACGCCTTTCATCTCAAAGATTTAGGTGACATGACCAAATTCCTAGGGATCAGTATTAACTCAGGACCTGATGGCATAACAATTGACCAAGAAGACAAAATTGATGCTATCTGTGAAAACTTAGGCATGAATCACTGTAGAGGCGCAAATACGCCCATACCCGATGACTCATTATTAGAACGTAATACTGATAACCCATGCTCAGCACCAGAGGCAATTCAGTACCGCTCCACAGTTGGCTCACTACTTCACATCGCCAATATGACACGGCCTGATATCTAATACACTGTGAATAGGCTTTGTCGGTATGTACGAAATCCCTCACAAAACGCTATGCGATCTCTTAAACATCTGATCCGTTATATCTCACGCACAAAATCAGCTACTCTCTCATTTTCTAGGACTAACAAACCCACACTCACTGCCTCTTCGGATAGTAGCTGGGGGGGTAAATTATCTCCAAAAGGCACGTCAGGTGTTATTTTCTTCGTCAACAATTCCCCGATCGCATGGTGGTCAAAGAAACAAACGATCACTGCCCAAAGTACTTGCGAAGCCGAATACGCGGCCCTCACCACTCTAGCCGTTGCCGCCCAATGGATAAAGCCTCTATTCGAAGAAATTTTTCAAGTATCATCATCTCCGATCATTACAGAAATTGACAACACCGCAGCTATGATAACGGCCAATGCTGACAAGATGTCAGCCCGAAATCGGCACTTCCTCATGCGACAGTCAACTGTTCGAGATTCAATCACAAATGGTCTAATTAAACTTAAATATACACCAACTGGTCTTTGCCGGGCAGACGGGCTTACTTAAGAACTTCAAAGAATCAAACATACAACCTTCTGCAATCAAATAAATATTAACTTAAATCACTCAGTTTTAGGGGGGGTGTAGTATATACGCAATATATATCACGTGATATACCACTACATAAATCAATGTAAATAAACAAATAAATAAACCATTCATGCTTCTAGCACAATATAAATCAATGCAGGGCTTCAATCCCGGCATATTACCTTATCATTGCTAATAATAATTATGCACGTTAGTAGTGATTATCCATGCGCATAATCGTAATAATGATTAAAACAATTAAATGCCAAGAAGGGTTAGATGTCAGCCTAATTAAGGACAGACTCCAACTTTGTGACATGAATTAGGCTAATACCTAATTAAGGACAGGCATCAAGCCTGTGACATAAAGATATCGGGGAGAATAGCAGACTAGGTGATGAAAGAAATGTAAGAAAAGGAGAGAGATTTGTTTCTTTCGAGGAATAGTCGTTTTTATATATTTCATTTTTTACATTATTATATATGACTTCCCAAAGACCACACTTGACATATATCCATATTAATGGGATTTAAATTCAATAGGTATGTAGGTGGGGGTATCCGTATAATTTACTCACATAGATTCAGGAGCTATGAAATAAAACAATATTCAAATGTATATAGAAGTGTGTGACCGGCTTAGAAATACGAGACACCTTCATTAAATAACGTCTATATCTGATTATTAGATTTCACAATCTTAACTTTCTGCAGGTACCTCAGAACCTCAGGTAGATTAAAAAAAAAGTATTAGGTTTTTTTTGGTATATCCTCATATCCTCATATCCCCCCAATTCGTTAAGTGCGGCATAGGTGCGTTTCCAGAGTGGCTACGCACACTTTCTTTTAAATCTTGGTAGAAGGTGGGGTCGGATGGTGTCATGGTGGTAAGTACACCGAACTATATCACCATTTGAGTCTTAGCATTGAAATGTTTCTTTTTTTGGGTTATTCCCTTTTTTTGATGAGGATTTCTTGAGGAATGTTTGTAACTTTAGTCTTGCTTCTTGTGGAAGAACTCTATTTATTTAACAGAGCATGCATATAAAATATACAGTTCTGGGTCACCCACCTGCTGAATATATTTTCATTCTTCATCTACTAAACGCGCTAAATGCAATCCCGATTTCCTGGATTTCTGATATCTTTATAACGCGAATTTATTGCATAATTTATGGAACACTATCTATCTATAAACTTGTTTATTTCTTTAATAATTACCCCGATTGACCTACATGTAATGTAGTTATATACCCAAAACCTCTATATCTTCCTTAACAAATGAAAGCCCTAGAATTTTATCTGTTTCGTTCTCTCATTATATGAAATGTCTGACAAAAGAAATTCAAAGACTCAGTCTTGGCTCACATCCCTGGTGGTGGAGTAGTCCATTTTGCCCATGGATTTGATGCTAAACCAGTTAGCGAACAGGGGAAGCTAGTCTTTAAACTCGGCATACCAAAGCTAGCTTCTTCGAATGGTACTCTACCAGTTACACCCCGTTCAACCTCACTATCTGCTTTAATATCCCATTCACGCTTTTGCTGCGCTTTGATCCTCTCTTGCTGGTTCCGAAAGCGTTCTCTATCCATTTGCCGAACTCTTGCACGCTCTTCTTTAGCTTGTTCAGCCTTTATCCAAGCTTCTTTACTATTCACTGCAGAGATTCCATTTCCGGCAGGAACACGCTCTGGATGAGCGTATTTTCTGACAAAAGGAGTATTCGTATTTGACGATACACCTTCGGTTTTTACGCTAGCCATGTGATGGTATTACTTGTATGAAACTGAAATAGATAGAGAAGGAGATGGGGCTTCGGATGAGGCAGGAAGAACTAAACTGACAGCTTAGCTTAGCTGGGTTAGAGTACACTGAAAACTCAAGAGATGGAAGAGTTGAAATTACCCTTTGGAGTTGACAGAATAAAATTTTTTGTCAAGTCCACGTTATCTCAGTAGTAATTTGGGCTTTCACTTTTTATTATAATTTGATTTTCAAGGGCGGTTAAGTAGTACCCGGGAAGCCATTTTTCCCATGTGACTTGTGACAATGGTGATAGAGAAATATAGCTAAGCCACTGTTATGACCTATCATCGCGAATTCTAAAACAATCCCTCTTCATTGCTGGGCATGTGCCGTACCAGGTTTTGCGAGCGATAACCAAATGATAGGCAAGCGTTAAGTCTTCATTTATAAACCTTCTGATTCCAGATTTGGGTCTCTTGTGGTTGGTGTCTTCTTTTTTTTTTTTGGTTTCCACTAATCTAGAAGCTTGTCTCTTCTTTCGTCATACGCGTAATGGATCAATATTAGGTTCGTATTCATGGACCTTGTGCTCGGAGCGAGGAACTTTAACTGGTGAGGGTGATTCGTGTCGCTCGGAGGAATATCCAATATATGTATGCAAGGCGGAGAAAGTAGAGTAACCAATAATGCTCAAAACATTATAGACTGGGTAGCCATTGGCCATGTTTCGTGAATAGTTATTACGATCACATGAATGGAGCCTTTCATGTCGTAAAGAGGCTGTCCATTTTTTTTGGAAGCTACACATAATCGTGTTCCCCCGGCCTTTTGGTTGTGTGTGACTCACTTTGTCCCAAACGATCTTAGAGCAGGGGGACACAATTAGCAAGCAAGCAGTTCGTAGACTCTTATGTTGCTGAATGAAGCTGTCTTCCTTTGCTGGAAAACCTACCAAATTATAAGTCTCTTGCCTATTCTATCATCCAAATTCAAACTAGAGCCAACGTCTCGCTTGTATCTGGAATTTGGTGCTCGCATCAGTAGTGTTCAGCGCGAAAGTTAAGGGAAAAAACATTCTGACATAATAATCCGAAGGTGTTTTGGCCATCAAGATCAATAACATTAAAAATACTGACTAAGAAATATGCATGTGATTGGCGTAAGAGCGAGGGAGCAAGCCAATTATAAGTCTCGTTGAAAGAAGCTTTTTAGGAACTTCAGGTTAAACCTGCACAACTGATTAATTATTGTGTCATGTACCATGTACGCGCAGCATTACGGCACCGGGCAGGCTTCGACATAAATAGGTTACGCAGGTAATCAATTAATCATGTGACTATTTGTTCGGTTGGTCTTAGCCCCACCTCACCCCCTTGTCGTACCTACAATATGGTGAGGGACAGCAATACGCAGCTTTTTTATCTGACATCTAAAATATTTTATTTCTGAACCCTACATCACTATCAATAATAACCTATTTCGTATTACAAAAAACGTATAATAATACTGTATCTATTCTTTTATCCATTTAGTAAGTAAATGAGGCATGAAGAAGTCCATACCTGTAAATAAGAAGCTACATATTTAGTCAAAATCTACGTAGCTTTACATTTAATTTACGTTCCTAACAAATTTTATTCACAAGCATAAGTTTTCACATTTAATTTTTGTCATAATTCGAAATTTCATGTGCTAATGAATAGAAGGCTCCAGATTTTCGGCGAATCCCTCAGTGCAAGATCACGTGGAAAAGCGAAACTAGCGCTCTCCGTGTTTTTCATTTGCTATTTAGAGCGAGAAATTTAACAACAATCTCTATAAACCTCACATGATCGCTGCAGTGAACAATAATAACTATGAAAAACTAAAACCAAAAATAATAGAAAAAAACAATTTCATACCACATAATGTATGCAAAAGGAGAGCTCACATTTTACCCAATTTTTTTTTGCAACAGATTATATTAAAAGGATTGCCCTTTCTACTCTTGAGAAAAGACTTATATCTATGATGAGACCCCTCTAAAGGAGATGTAGAAGTCTGGCCAAATGAAGGCGTATACTGAAAATTTCAGTCAGCCCACTCAAGTTGTAGTGGCCACGTATAATTTCAGATGTAGTTTGTAACTAAAGGAGCCACAGGGTGATATTCCATCCCGAGCTGGTTCCATTTTTCATCAGAAAGATCCTTAATTTTGGCCAAGCGAAGGTTCTGAAATTTTCTTTGGAATGTCTCTCGGCATTCTACAAGTACTCTTTAGCCTTACTCTGTTGCTAGCTTAAGAGACTACATGCTATTTACTCTTAATTCTAGATTTTTTGACAAATGTCATTGACATAGTCGTTGAGGCACTTCTTGAAAGAAGGTTGTTAATGTAATTTGAAGTGTCTTCTCATTATCCGTAATCAAACAAAGCGATGAACGGCCTATGAAAGTGAACAGTTCATATAAAATTTTTACAACAAAATCATAACTTAGCTCTTGCTCATTAAAAAAAAATCAGAAGGCAATTTCGTGGACTAAGTTCATACTTTTAATGCCTACGATGTATAGGAAAGGCATGTTGAAAGCATTGGTTATATAGGCGCAGTGAAGTATGAGAACATCCAGATGTTCTTTCAGCATTTCGATTGAATACGGGTGAGCGAAGAAAAGATGCCCCAAGTGGTCTCCAGCTGATAGTGGATATCAATTTAAATAGGTTTGTATTGAATACTCACTGTCGGTGGAATGTGAGAAAAGACTACATGCGCTTCCTTACCTTAGAGTCCCTCTCAAGCTCATCGAAAAGTGCATAAATTCTAGCTTCTTCTCCTAAAGAGCTCTCCTTAAACTTACATCTTTCATATTATTGCAATAGCCTCGTTCGAGAAGTTATGTTAAGATAAGGCTTGTTGTAGCCTCGTATCAGACAGTATCCTCAATGATTTGTAGAGCTCTTCATCAATCTTGAACATTTTCCCCAAAAATCTTTAGCTTCTCAAAAGCGCAAGATGAGTCTAACGGCACTAGTCCAGACCTACGGAAGGCTGATATGGCATACTTAGGTGTGACTGACTGGCTATAAAAGCTTTGGAAAAAGCTGAAAAAATCCGCTTTTTCGATTTCAGTTGCCCCAAGAAATATTTCACGTCATACAGCTTTCTTAAAATTATGTTTCAATGTGGAAAATATTCCAATATCGAGAGGCTGTAAGACATGGGTCAAATGTGATGGTAATGGGAAAGGTCTAATCTTGTTGTACCAACAAAAATAAAAAAATTCTTGAATGAAGTGGGATCCATGCCCATCAAATGTGAGAAGCCTATAGCTTCTCACACTATTTTTTTTCGTAAATTTATTGTTGGTTTTACAGGGTAATTCACTGTAACTACTGCAGTAGTAATCGGAAAGTTTTGTTGAAGTTATTCTATATAAATCCTATCTTTCTAGCTAACCATTGATCTATATACAAATAAAATACGCTTGGTTAAGCGATTGTCACGTGAAAATATATACATTCACATTTACTAACATTTATCGAAATGCTTTAAATATTCTAAGCCTAGCTTATCATTTGAGAAGCCACTCTCAGAACGTGCCCAAAGAATATCTTTGTCCATGTCATTATCGAAGTATTTACGAAGATGATGCGCCCCTTTGAAAATTATCATTTGGGATACTGGTCGGCCAGTAGCTCCAATCGTAGCTACCACAGTGATGAGCTCTCCATTGCCCGGATCAGACACATAAGCTGCTTTGCAGTCATCTGGTACGAGTAATTTTTCCCTAGAGACCACTCCTATCTGAAATCCTGTTTCATCAAAATTACATACATCTTCTGTTTGTATACCATATTTACCCATACAACGGGCCAAGTCTGCGAATTGAAAATCGAGGTCTTCTTTTGAATGAGCCTCTCTCCTGTTTGCGGCAATTGGTTTGGCTTTTAACTGCTTCCAAAATAATTTATTTCGGGCAAGCCACCTACTAGCCCACCTAGAGGAAACTTCTTCTCCTTCCCCTTTAAAATACTGAAGGCGATTCGCAGCTTTGTGAAGTTCGTTTATGCTTGCAGGAGTGCATGCATAATAGAGCATGAGTAAATAATCTTTAAGAGCTTGATCCTCAGGCTCAGATAGTTTCTTATTATGTCCTCCTCTAGAAGAAGATGGGCGGCGTCCATGGGAGCGCGCGAGTAATCAACTATATGAACAATTAATGTGGCGCACAACCTCTTTAAGTTTTGTATTAGGATTTTCTACGAAATATTTCGACGCATTTTGGGTTGCATGTTCTTCAATCTCACGTCGCTGAGACATTGTTAAAGGTTATCTACAAAAAACTATATGATTAAGGCAAAAAATAAAATAGAATTTTTAACTTCTCTGTTCAACTAATTTTCAAAAACCCGGAGCTTTACTCAATCTATGTTGTCTTTGGAAGATAAAACTTTAGCTGCTTTGAAAATAAAGTTATTCTTTGCTCAGATATGAACCAAGTTTTGTTGCTAATATATTTTGGCCACCGGTATAGCCACACCCCCCCCACCTCCCTTAATTCGACCAGTAAAATCACAGCTTTCAACTTTCACCACTACTTAATATTCTTATAGAGGATGCGCCGGCACTCTACATTCCTACCATGAGATGCCTCAATGAGGCCAAGTATTTCTGTTTTCTCGACCTAATGGATCGAAAGCCAGATAGTCTTAAACGTGCTCCACATGTCAATCTTATAAAGAAATTTTATTGTTTATATCAACTAGTGTTTCACTGGATTGAGATTGAGGGACAAGTGCGTCTGTTGTGACCTTCTTCATTGCAGTGTCCACAGCGAATTGTCCTTGACCTTCTTTGTCCATGAAAATCTGTCTGCTCAACGTATTCAAATGCCGATGGGTCTCTCCTTGTACTTGTTGAGCCTTGCGGTCTTCCGCGACCCCGCAAAATTCTTGGATCCCTTGTCGACGTCTCTGGGTCGGCAGCCAGTCCACTCAAAGATTGCTCAAGCAACCTCTGCTGGTTGCATGGCAAAGTGTTGTGGTGTTCTTGTAGCCTCGCCATAATATCTCCAAACGTATCTTGCGGTCCATTTGATGCGAGAGTAGAAGGTCGATGCAACCACCAGCTGTGGTGGAAGTGGTCCAACTGCAGTGACCCATTCGCATTGCGGACCTGCCTGATGACATGAGCACACGGCAAGCCCATTGTGCTGGTAAATATATTACTGCACCGATCATTTGTGTCCACCGACAATGATTTTTGGTACTGCTTGAAAACCTGAAAAAAGTGCGTTAGACCACAGGTTCTTTGGCTTGCTGCAAACCTTCGTTTTACATACCTTAGTGAGTGCAGCATGTGAGATTTTTCGGTTCACATTACTCCAGAAGGCCCCACTGAGACGGATTATAGTATGTGAGCGATCATATGCAACTTTTTGGCTGATTGTCTGGCGTTGCTGCTGGCCTGCGAGGACAAGCTTGTCATAAACGAACGCAAGGTCCCCAGTTGAAACACCGATCCACTTTTTTAAGGTCGAATGTCCGCCTTCAACCCGCGAGGTCACCACATGTCCAAAGTGTCGCGCTTTTTTTGTCCAGGCAAGGACAAATCGCTCTTTATGCGGAATCCACACGTTTTCCAAGTAGGCATAGACAATATCCTTAACATGGTGCTCTAAGGATGCCCACTTTTCATCAAAAACCTCCTCTGTTTCTGCGCGGTGGATCTCGCCCCACAATCCAAAGAAGATCCTCCATTCTTCCTCCGTCGCAAAGTGCTTTTTCATATTGGCGAGCACGTTTTTGTCGATGTGCCAGACGCACAGAAGGTTCGTAGCCTGCGGAAGAACCATTGCTATCGCAGCCATCAAAGCGAGCTCTCTATCTGTCACCACAACAATTGGTCCGGCAATTCGCTCTTGAAATACATGCTGCATCTGCTGGAGCGCCCACATGTAATCTTCCTCTCTTTCTTGGCGGAGAAAGATGTAACACAAGGAAACTGATTGGTTCGTCGATGTTACACCCATAACGTGAAGAAGAGGCATCCGGAATCTATGCGCGTCCTGTCAATTAGCTGCAGAATCGAATGTAAAATTAAAGTAAGGAATGTCACGCTCACCTGTTGGTTTTGTATGTGGAGTCCATTAAGAGAACACCACCTGACGAGAATTCTTGATATATTGATATACTTGTTTTCGGTGCAATCAGTAGGCGTGTGAGCTGGTGCTGAGCGTCGCGGTCAAGCTTGTACTGGACCTGGTTTTCTTCCATGTTTTCTAGCAGCGCTTCAAGGGGAGTACGTCCAAGAAGGAACTGTGCGCGGTCACGTTTCTTAACATTGTATATGTCTTGCCCGGTGGCCCGGAAACTAAGATCTGCAGCACGCATCGTACTCAAAATTAGCCGAGGAGGAGCACCGCCTTTACTCAACGTGACTATCTGCTGTTCTTGCTCCTGTGTCAGCGCCCTTGCTTCAGGGAATGCTGCCAAATCGTTGGTCGCGTCATGGTTGTGGCTCGCATCCACCACAGCAAGAACCCACTCCAGCCTGTTGTTTTCGGCCAGCTTTCGCGTAACAGTCATGGACCACGGGCACTTCAAAAGCCGTGTTGATGTTTGGCGTACATTCATGCCCTTTTTTTTGTGTTCGCCACCATGGGCGCACGCGAGCCATACCTTCCGGATGGTTGAGTTGCAGTCCGTTTTTGTGCGCGCCTTCTTGGTTGAATAGCCTTCGCTCAATGCAAATTCCTGAACTACTTTCGTCGCTTCTTCAAGCGTTTCAAAGGTCTGCGTTGGAGGACAAGACAGCGGCATGATGAAAGACAAAAGGTGATTGAACGCTGGGAAGGGTTTTTTGTTGATACAGAGATCACGCACGCGCGCGCGTGCTTTGTATAATATCTCAATCAAGGCTGAAAGCTGTGATTTTATTGGTCAAATTAAGGAAGGGGGGGGGGGTTGTGGCTATACCGGTGGCCTATATTTTTTGGATATATTTTTCAATAACTAAAAGTAATTGTGAAATAAACAATTATGTATTTATAAATCTATTTGTCTGAGTTAATTTGTGATTCAATGTATTTTGTCAATGAATGCTCGACCTTGATCTGATATTAGTGAGTCTCGGAGACCCACGAAACGAACCACATAATTAAGGAGGCTGTTTCTTTGGCGGTTGGGTGTTCGATTGGGATAATCCAGACTCTTTTTGTAAGTCGATCAACTACTTAAAGTATGTAGCGATATGAGTATTCGCGAACTTTGCATATCGGCAGAGGTCCCACGAAGTCAAGAGTTAACTGACGGAAAGATACCTGTGGAGCTGGAAAAGGTTTTAGATATCCGTATGGTTTTCAGGTAGAAGGGTTATTCCCTTGGCAATGTTCACAACCTCGAGCGTAATTGGTGAAGTCGTTATGGCATCCTGGTCACCAATATTGGCGAGTGACCATGCTATAGAGTGCAGCAGTTCCACGATAACCGTATAGGGGCGATTTATGCAATTGCCTTAAAATTACTTGTCGAAATAATACAGGAACATATTCTTTTCCACATAAGGTGAAGGAGTGATCGGTAAGAGTGCAATTCGAGAGTTCAAGATCTATTCGTGTAGCTTTTGAATTACTAATAGCTGATCTTATTTCTTGGCAGTATTCGTCATCTTCACAGTGTTTGCTCCAATTATCTCATGGTGGATTTTCAGGGGTAACCGTCGCCGGATCAATTGTTATTGATAGACAATAAAGCAAGTCCAGAATAAATCAGTTAGTTATCTAGGTCTACAGATATCTAGAGAGCTAAGGGCTATCTAAATACAAAATTCACGGGTGTAATAGATATGTTGAATTCAAAATATCTATCCTCATACGAAACATGTGTGGCATGAGTTTATTGCAACAAATCGTTTCGCAGGAAATCTTAGCGTTTTACTCTTCTGGCACAGCCAGAATCTCTCCAGGGTACCAACCCGTAACAGTAACGGACTTGGTAGGGCTCATAGAAATGGAAGGTGATGCATTTATAGGACGAAGTATTTGACATGATTTAAGGAGCGTTTGGAGCTGATGTATGTGGCGGTCGTCATTTTAATTATTTGGTTTCTCTTTACTAATTCTTGTTAAAGCGTCAGGTTATCCTCCTTTTTTACCAGGTCCAAAAACAATCTTAAAATTGTAATCTGCTAGTAGTTCATTCCATCTAACTTGACACCAATTGAGTTTCTTTGTGGTAGTGAAATGTTCAAACTTCTTATGGTCAATAAGTACAAGAGTAGGTGCTTCTACGGAGCCCAGCTCCACGGTCAAGCTTTAAAATGCATGAACAATCGCTAATAATTCCTTGTCATAGATTTCATAATTGCATTCAGCGGGCAACATTTTCTTGGACATAAAGGCTACAGGTCGAGGTATTCCTGAGTCATCGTACTGAGAAAGAATAGCGGCTGTTACATAGTTAGATGCGTCTGTTTCTAGAACAGTCTGGCGCTGAGGCTCAAAATGAGCGAGCATGATTCCTTATTTTAATGCTTGTTTAATTTGAAAAAATGCTGATTAGCAACTGTTATCCCATGAAAATGGTACTTCTTTTTTTGTTAATTTAGTCAGAGGAGTAGCTAGACGTGAGAACTTAGGTATAAAGTGACGGTAAAAGTTTGCAAAACCAAGAAATCCTTGACTATCACGAACGGAGCGAGGTGTTGGCCACTCTTGGGCTCACGCAACTTTCTTCGGATCCATGGATATTCCTTGTGTGGATGTAATAAGGCCTAGGTACTTCACTTCCGTGCTTTCTAAGTTACACTTTCCAATATCAACTTGTAATTCGTGTTCTCGGAGGCGCTATAGGACTTTTTGAACATGTTCTCTATGATCTGCTAGGTTTTCTGAAAATATGAGAATATCATCCATGTAAGCTGTACAGAAGTGGTCAAGAAATCCACGAAGGGCATGGTTATTGCAATTTCAGGATTGCCTTATCTTGTATAATATATTTTGGACACCCACCAGATCACAATGTGATATGATTCTGGTCTGGCCTGTTGGTGGAGTGGTGATGCATTTATCTCGTTCGTTGTGAAGGGTCGCAACACTTAGCATGTTACTTTTTGCTCCTTGCCCCGCTGTCTGCATGTCGCTTCTGATATTGGGCATTCCCTTCAGCGCGAAATTGTAAAACTCAAGCCAGCTCGAGGTCGGCGAACGTACACACTTGGCTTACTCTGATAATTAAAGCATGGACCATCTAGAATATAGCTGGTATCTAGACCCTTTTGACTATTTGAATGTGAAAAGAAAATAAGGGGTAATCAAGCCCAGATAATGAAATTCGAGCATATGTGCATCCATTCAGTAGTGATTCTGTGGGTGCTGAAGAAAGGACTCATAAAGCAAGCTCAGTGAAATCATGCATGACAAGTGTCTGGCTGTTAAAGAGAGCGATTTATGGTAGGTCTAATTTTAAAAAATTGGGATTTTTAGCTGTTTTACTAGAATTTGATAGGAATCTGGTAGAGGATTGTTTCAGAAATTATTAATTATTCCAAGCTTGATTAGAAAATTAATTTATCCATAATTTGGAAATCGCTTAACAAAATTCATGCTTAATGGACCTATAAATAACCCCTGGTTTCACTAAAATGTTTATGATTTCCCGTGATAGATTATAATTAATATTTATTGAGTTGAAATGTAAAATAAGATAATTAATCTGGGTTTCCATTTGCTTGGGGATGAGGCTTTGAGGCGCGAAGTCATGTAGTTCATATTTTGACAATGAAAATAAAATTTGACTTTTCACTTCTTCATTTTACCGATTCAATTTTTTTTCTTTAAAATATTAAAGAAGTAGAGAATTCAGTACATATAAACAGATATCCTATTTCCTCAAATTAAATGATTGTGTTAGTTATCGACGTGAATATTTCATAGATCATTTACAAACTATTGTCATCTGAAAAAAGGGGAAAAAAAAGTAAACACAATGGGAGGACAGCAGAAAATACATCATATTCCTCTTCTATTAATCTTCGTGATGGTTATCTTTGGTACTGTATATGTTGCGGCATCTCCACCAGGTCTTACAACACTGGCCACTGTGGAAAGCTCAGTCGTTGGCACCGCCATCGATGATACGAAATTACCATTACCATTACCAGCTTCACCTCTCCCAGAACGCCGATTAAAGAAACGACGAAATGGCAACTTCAAACAATGAAGTCTCTCATCAAATGGTGTTAATTTTTTTTTCCCGGAGCTGGAATTTATTTGCTTTCGTGAATTATACAGAAGAAATAGTATAACGGGACTAATTTAAGACTCTTGAAAGCCACACAATCAGAAAGATCCCTACAAAATTCGGAGCGAAGCTGAGAGATCTATATATCAAACATCTCTTATTACAATTACCAACTTACCTGTAAGGAACGCCAACGATTTCTTTTGATATTTTTTCCAAAGTTTAAAGCACCCCGTCCTTTCTTATTGGCCAATTGCTTCAAATAATATGTGTAAGGAAATGATATATAAATTAATTATAATTATTATTTTTTTAAAAAAAAAATATTCTGATACATCATTTGAAAATTACCATGGTGTTGTACGAAATGAATGGGAGAGGCAAATTGAAATGAATTTGTCCATAGTTGGAAAGTGGAAAAGACAAGATTCTGGAACTTTAATCATGGAATTTTTGAAGTACATCACGGAGATCAATGAAACCATAAAAATACTAAGTTTCCACTTTGATTAATATTGAAGCCCAAGTTTAATATTCGACTTATCTATATTTCCCTTTTTTTTAAATTCTGGTTTTCATTACTTAAGGGATTGTAGAAATTTGAGGTTTGATACCGGATTCGAGATTCTCTCGTCAAGTTCGGTGTGATAGATTGGCAAAATCAATAGATGCCGGACAGATAAGCTGTCATTGGTAATTAAGGATAGTTAAGCGATTATTTGAAAGCGGTTATTGGCTACTAATTAAAGTATAACAGGGATTCAGTGCGGCGTTCTCAACTACATTTTTGAGTCGTTGCGACACATAGCATTTGAACTATTCAAATCTAGTGATTCCACTCAGGTCCGCTTAACGCCATTAAACACTGGTCCTTTTTGTATGCACTTATATGTATAAAATAGAAATGGTTCATGACTAAGAATTATGCTGCTCATAAAATATGCTCTTATTCTCACAATGTAGCCAAGGATTTGATTTCTAGTTTGGGATAAAGATCTTCCATTTTTGTAGGGGGGGAGGTGGTTTCTATAGACATTCCCAATAATAACTAATATGTCAGGAAATACTACTTCAGTGTTCCATACCTTATGGCCACGATAGAAATTGTAGGTGGAGCTACTAGTAGGGGTATAAGCGAGATAACCACATCCTAATAAAGAATGATCTGCTATTAGATAGAGATTATCCCCCGTACTTATGAAGTTTCTTGGCAAAAAATGTATGGAAAATTCATCCAATAAAGAAATTGTAGGTGGGTCATTTCTTCTAATTTAAGCCTGATTCATGCATGATCTGCTGCATAAAATTTTATGCAATCATACAATCAAAATTCCCAACTTGAAAACTGAAGGTAAGATTCAAACAATGATTTACAGATAGGATCAAAAAAAGCAGATAAAAACCTAGATCCTCAGTACTTTGTCGGGCCCCCATCAGCATCTTTAACCGGCTTACATCCGGACAGCATAGTCTCAATAAGTTTGACAAAGTATTCAGAGGACATAGAGTACCACGCTTCCTTCACAAACAGTCGAAGTGTATCTCGAGATCTTTGTTTTCCGCTACCTAGACTTGGATAGTTGAGCTGAATGTAATCTTACATGCTATCCCAAACAGCCTCTCTCGGATTAAGGTCTGAGAAGTTAGTAGGCCAAGGAATTGGAGTACTGCTTGACTCTCTCCCCCATCTCCTCCATCGTCCTGGCTCCTGCATCACGAAGAGCCAGGGCCGCATAGAGACCCTCCCATTCATAAGAAGTACTATTCTCTGATAGTATTTTTTAGAATCAATAGAGCCTCATTCTTTCTCCCAAGATAGGCAGGGACCTTTTTCCAGACCTGCAAAGCAACCCCCGAACATCCAGCTGATACTACTCCTTATCTTTTCACCTACACAGTTGATATCGCATTCTTCACCAGTCTAAGGTAAAATTTAAATCCAAGAATAAAGTACACGTCATAGAGCAAAATATTCACCTCTATAGAAATCTACTCTCTTGAATGCTCACGATTCTTCACCCAAGTTTTGTCGGTCCAAAATATGGATATCCAGTCCTCCACAGTCTAGTGAACGTGGGCTTCAGCCCATTTTTGGCGAGCCCTCTTGGTCAATTCGGGTACTGGAGGTCTATTGTGTGTAGGGTGGCGCTGATAACCTCTTTTCCGAAGCTCACTCTGAATAACTCTTTCACTGACACTTAAATGTCTAAAGGAACCAGCGGCGAGTTCGAGATATGTCATTCTTCGATTTATTAAAGATGACTTCATAAAATTGTCTATCTCGTCGACATCTTCGGAAGATAAAATCGGCGACCGACCTTTTCTTTTCTCTGATGTGACGTTGCCGCGGCGCAATGCGTAGCCAAACTGACGCAAAGATAATTTTAACTGATTAGAAATTTCCTAGTTATCATCAAGCAAATGTGCGACGATGAGGATAAGTCAACGAAAGTTATGAAATTATATGGAAAATTAATTGTGTATATTTTCGCCTAATGATCCAGGCTTAGAATATTATTAGAGTTTACTAGCTCGGCACTAGCAGGCTATGAATCCCTGAAGCGAAAAATGCTCCCACTTAGACCCACCTACATACAATTTCTACCGTGACTATAGGGTAGCAAGGCCAAAAACATGACATGCAGACTCTGAAGAGATCCGCATGATGGTTATGATTGGTGAAAAGTGAAGCTCGGACTTGAAGTAGGGATGATGGGGGCTGGTAGGGGTTATCCACCAATCAGAACTTTACCTACTAATGGAGAGGACAAGGGAATGATGTGGTTAACATTTCCCTAGTGTATATGGGGGAAGTTATGATGATGGGAAATGGTTAATTTAATAGTAGTCGAGGAAAAGATATCGAGCGTAGATTGACTGAAAACAGATACACGCCAATCAATGACTCAAGAAGGTCCAGAAATGTGCAATACATTCATGTCCCCTGATGAATTTGCTTGAGGGAGGGAGCTTATTGGATGCGCTAGTGGAGTATGGGGAGGTGAGTGATAGAAAATTCACGAATGGGGAGAGGTCGAATTGGAAGTTACTCGCCATGAATTTTTAATTTTAATTTGTAATTTATATTAAAATCCATCAGCTTCTCTGACCTGTATCTTAGGGAAAAAAAAAAAAGACATAATAGACAGAAAATCTGGTATCAGTGATGTTTCCCAAGTATTTATTCAATTATTACTGTCATTGACGCAATCCCCGTAAAGTGGTTTGCTCATCCACCAAAATGCAATTATATCTGACAATTTTCACCACTGTTGTATTGATATTCTTTCCCAGCGCTGTAAGCACTGACAAAAACACAAATCCATTCGATATATCTAAGCCAGTTGGTAAAGGAAATGCACATGCCGGTATTACAACTGATGACCAGCCAATGCCAGACGAACATAAACCATTATTGAACGAACGAAAAAAAGTAGAAAATCAAAAACAAATTCCGGGAGCTTTTTGTGGCTGGACATTTTATTCATTGGAACATATCACAAAACTAACAAAAGACGTATGTCCGCAGATTAAAGAGTTCCATACCAGTCGCCCCTCGAAACCTCGACACAGGCTCATGTCCTGTGCGCCGAACATACCGTTCTGTAGCCTAGATTCACCATCCTATTATCAGGGGCCCAAGGAACTTTTCGATAATGAAGGGCCCATGTACGTCTGGCCTATCTACTCGAATCGGGTGAGAAGATTTCTCGGTATGATATATATTATTTTTTTTCAAATTTTCTGTCGTCCTGAGAGATAAGAAGACTTCTTATAACTGACATAATGTAATACATTATCAAAAGGCTTTAAAGAAAAGGTTGTTATAAGCATTACGGCTAGAAACCGATGCAAGCTTCAGGGTGTCGTTATGAGGAATTGGAGACGAAAATGGGTTAAATGTAACATTCGTTGGAGATGGGTGTATTAATAATGAATATTAGAGAAGACAAGGTTCTTTTTTTTATTGGAATCGAATCTTTGACTTCCCATTGATTTAATACACCTCTTTGATCATGAAAACAAATGATAAACTTCATAACTCATTGCCCTAAAGCCTCCTTTCTGTTCTCGCTAATCAATTTCTACCAAACGTTTGGCTGGCTCGATGCTGGGGTTTTTGTTCAACTATAAGCTGGCGGGACGTTCCAGTAAATCGCTTAGCAATCCATATCACCTTGCCGTAAAGGCGGGGGAGGGGGGGGGATTACTTTTTTGGGGGACACAGAGATACATCCGGAGTTAGCTTAATCCGGGGACTATAGACTCCTTTGTCCGCACTGCACCTATCAAATACTGTTTCTATCAATTTCCCTCGTTCCATTATAATACCCTGCAATTCAGAATTTGCATCCGGAATGAAGACAGAAGCTTAGGGACCTATCGAAATTTGCTTCAAATTGAATAATTTAGGATTTCCTATCTAGTAAACAGGGCAACTTAATCAAAGCACGCCAGGAAGTGACATAGTGTAATGCTCAAATAAGAAATCAGAGATGATGTGTAGGTGATGCAGCATCTTGAAACTAATTTTATGATACGGAGGGTAGATATATTGCTGGAAGACATCTACATCGCTGCATAGAAATAGAATTTGGGATGCTGTAACATAGAGAGAAAACAGACAGTCTACTAATTTTAATTTGAGGCAGGGGAGTGTAATGGAGAGAATGTTTTCCCCCATAAAACTCACACCGCTCATATGTACAATATACTGAGAAATGTATTGGAAAGATTTTAGCAAAAAGTTAGCATCTTCGAACGGCACTGAATCAATTCTTGCATAATTGGAGCTCACTCAGAAGTTTATTTTACGCACATAATAAACAGCTTGAATCTCGATTGGTCTTTAACTGTACTAAGAAAGCAAACTTTAAAAGATCGTTCCCCTCATGTATTGTCATTCAATGAAAATTTGGATTATTCCCTTGTAGCTACTGAGATAGACCTTAACAGCGTTGTCCTGTAACCCTGTCTAGTTTAGCACACTAAATACCACTTTCCTCTCTCTCTCTCCCCTTTCAACTTCATGATACTCCTCATGAAGTCATTTGTGTGAATTGGGTCAATATGTTACTTGGTAGGGTCGATTCTTAACCTTTCTGTCGGGATTCCCCTAAGGTGGTACTGAGTTGTGAAATATGGCTGTCAGAAAAGTTAAGTACGGTGAGTAGATATTATGAAGGTCATTGGTAGTGATTATTAGTAAAAATTAACAAATAGTATTGATTGGCCCGAAATTTTAAAGGGCCAATTAAAGATCAAAATGGCTCCGGAGCTATGCAAAGTGGGGAGGGGGGGGGGAGGTGTGCAAATAATATTTCCCTAAAAATACCCATGTCAATGATGAAGATATATTCAGTTGGGTTTATTTAAGTCTCCTTGAATAATCCTCAAGACGACTTTTGCATAATATCTAGTACGAAGAAGCGCGGAACGCGAAACACAGTACATGTAGACTTACTACTTCTAGTGCTTCCCTTACTTATTTCCTTTAGTTGATTATCACAGATCGTTACTCCTTCTGTGTTAAATAATGATTGAATTTACTCCTAAAATGTTGAACACTATGCTGCAATTTCAACTTAACTTGATTTACATCCCACTGCAATGGAGGCATAGGCTTATGATCTCCATTGAATTACACAGGTAGACCAATAGTAATCATCACAAATTTAAAGGAGTTTCCATGTCCCGTGATTTGGAAGGACCATTTACCTCAGGCTTCGGCCATTCTTTCACCCACGCACTCCATGGATTCCACGATAGTTTTTCCAGTTCTCTGCTACAAACATCCACTTCATTTTGGGCTTTCACTGCCATAGCTTGCTCATTTTCCACCCTTAAATCCCAAATATGCTTCTGCATATTTCTCAATCTGTCGTGCTGGCTCCCAAAACGGTCTTTGTTCGTTTCGCATTTTTGGCAGTACTGTTTTTTCTTGGATTGTGGAATTCCACATTTGGTGCTTGGAGCCTAAGCGAATAACGTTAGTCTTAGTAGTATTTATTAAATATATCAGTTAGTTTTTTTAATTTCAATTTATTTCTTTTTGCCGTTGAAATTCCGATTCGTTCAGAATTCAAATGATAAATAGGCTTACATATTTCTCTGGTTGGAACTTGTGTCTACTGAAGCTTTTATCAAGATATCTCTTACTTTGTTTCGAGGAATCCATGATCTGGAGAGTGACAAAGTTAAAAATATTTTAGGATGAGTGAAACAGAAAGATAGAAACAAATTTAAGAGCGAGTAGAATATTGCCGCGGGGGAATGCAGGATTCTATCTACTTTATGTAACGGGAAAGTAGAAGCTGAAGCGCTGACTATTTTGAAGAGATTGAAAGAAGAGTACAAGATATTCAAACTACCTTCCAACTCAGTGACTGATGTAGTATTTTTGTGACGTCACAAGACCATCATTAATTGGGTTCTTCTTTCCATTCTTTGGACATATCAGTCCCATGGCAAATAATAATTACAATTGCCTCAAAAAAGTTCTGATCCAGAAAGACAGACGACAAGAAAAGCTTAAGGATTTCTGCTGACTCTGAAGTCTACTTCACATTTGAAAATAGTACAGGAAAACTATGAGAATAAAGAGCTCTTGGCTCCAAAAACCTGTCAAGAATAAGATATTGTCACTATTAGATAGTTGGTCTGGATTGCTAGCACGCCATTACGCCACCATACAACAAATATGAGAAATAGTTCTAACGATTTCTCGCCAAGATACTATCGAAAGTCCATAGCCTAGATCCAAGCAAAGATGTATCACTACTTTCACAAGACTGGGATCTAGAGTTCGATGAAGATCTAAAAGAATAAAGAGCTTTTGGCCCTAAAAAACATGTCAGAAATAAGATACTGTCACTAGTCGATAGTCGGTCTAGATTTCAAACACTACCGAAAGTCCACAGCCTAGACCCAAGCAGAGACATATCACTAATTCCTCAAGACCAGAAAGAGGAAAATCTTTTACAGAGGTTACTTTAGAGCCCTACAAAAGAATATTAAAACAAATCTTCATCCATCTTACCTTTGACTCAATTAAAGCCTTTAAACTATTATTAGCTTCTGCCTTTTTCACAGGTTATGAGATCCGGTTGCAAAAGGTGAAAATATCAAAATCAAAATCAATATGGTCTCTGAAAGGAACACCAATATTGCTAAATTGGCAGGTGTTGAGAATCGAAGTGCCCCCAGGATTGAGCCAGGATGATAGCTGACAAGTTGATTCATTGAAATTACGAGAAAATGGAAAAAGGGAGATTATTAACAATATAAAGACGGAAGCCTTGAGAAATAGATATTCTCCAAGAGAATTCAGGCTATTTTGAAGGGGTCAGAATCATTATCTTATTACAAATGTTACCAAAACTCCTATATCTACATTCGCTTACATGAAACAGACTAACTATTTAAAGGGGCTATTTACATGGATCGCTGACTAAGAAAGGAATGATTTGATTTTTATATTTTATTGTCTCTACTGAGTCTACGACTACGAGCGATATTTATAGTCATTTATACTATAATTTATCTACAAAGGTTTGAATGCTAAATTTTATGAATTCTATTATTTTCCAATTGATGTTGAGGGTCTTGCCCTTAGTTACTCTTATATAAACTAACCCCTTATTTTATTCCATATCCATATCAATATCCATTCAATTCTAATTCATATTACTCCTTTTCTTGTTCCCTTTCTTGTCTCTCCAAGTACCATTTTCGCGTTCCTATATTTGTTTTTTCTATACCTCGTTGGGTATATAGTAATGAATTAAATGTTAAACTGTTATCGTTCATATCTTTCCTTAAAATCTTTCGTTCATCGTGGTACATCTTGCAACTTAGTAATAGGTGCTCTGGCGTTTCTATCTTTCCGCACTCACATCTTTTATATTGGCTATGTCCAAACCTATTGTTAGACAATGAAGGTCAATTGAAAAATTTAAAAGTGTAAATTTAAAGGTGAGTAAAAAAGAGTATCTCCGGTCTCTCCCCTCTGGTTTCTACCGTTCTAATCTCTATCTTACTTAAAGCTTTCATCGCTATCACATACTATACTATTGGTTCAATTAATTCATAATAAAATAATAATTTGTGAAAGTATGAGATGAAATGGCACTAAATATTATCAACACTTCCAACTTCTAACTTCCAACTCTTAACACTAACATCGACGAGTTTGACACCTATGCAGATATGTTCTCGTATAAACATGTCATAGTTTTAGTTGGTAGAATGCAGATGCTATTCTTCTTTTTGTACTTCGAGGTACTGCCATGCTGTTATTAATATTCTACAAAAACTTTCGACTATAGGATGATTTGGTGATGTATTTCTTTTGTTCTTGTTTTTGAATACACATCTCCCACATTTGGTCTCGGTCTTCTTTAAGTATTTGTTTAATCCATGAAAAAGATGATTTTTCTCCTTGAGGTGGCAGGAAAGATGCATCTTTTGCTATCCTGTCTACTTTTTCGTTCCCAGAAACATTCATATGTGCGGAAACCCAGCATATAACTACTTCAGCCCCTTTCTCCATAATACTTTAGTAAGCTTTAATAGCTCGCAACTGGCACCATTGGCCTGGTTTGTCTGAAAAAAATTTGAGGCGTGATATGCTAGCTTGATTATCGGCGTGGACACGAAATCTTTGCCCTCTCTTGGCAATCCGATCTATAGATTCCAAGCCTTGCGTGATACCTTCCAACTCACCATCGAATACAACTTTTTCTGGTCCAATGTTGGAGGAAAATGATTCAGTTTTGCGTTTTTACAAGTCCTGTGCATGTATGCCGACCCCTACACCATTGCTTTCTTCAATTTTGGAGGAATCAGTATAGATGAGAGTTGTATTTGAGGTTTTCAATCGGTCAATTCGGCAAGATGTGCCCTAGTTGCCTCTTCTTTTGAGTCGTGATTTATGATGCATTGAAATTTTGGAGGATGTTGCCACGGCGGAAATTGGAAATGCATGATTTTCTCGATTGTTTGAGGGTCATAGACGTTGTATGTGTTGTTAAAATTGCAAGACTTGAGCTTGAACAAACAAGGAATTTGTTTGTATACAAATAATTGCAAATAAATTTATCAATGATTCATGAAGAAATGTGCTAGAATTAACAATCTTTAGTCAGTAGTATTTAAAGAAGAGTCTTTTTATGAGAGATGTCTAGTAATAACGTAAAGATAAGTTAAATTATATATTGTTATTTTTCTTTTTAAATTAAAGGCAAAGCTCTTGCCTATTTATGTACATGTATTTCATATACAAATTATGTATATTAGTCCCTCGACGCTTTTCCTACTATAAAACTATAGACAATGGTCTTTGGGACGAAGAACATGTCTAAGACAAATAAGACAATGGATAGCAACACAAGACAATAAGTCTGAGCAAAACCAAGGACAGCATAATAAATTCATGACCTGTAAACATAACCTACAAAACACTATTTGTCTTAGAATTCTAGGTTAGTAAATCTTGTAGTTCTATTGAAAATGCTGCTCTTTGACTAAGGAGTCACAATTTCCAACAGTATGTCGATCTTTTGATGCGTTCAAGTTGACTTGGTTTCCTTCATAATTCAATTTTGTCAAGTTCAATATTAACAGGATGATGTTTAGACAGTTGGTGCATTCGAAGAGCATACTGAGTCATGGCCATATTGAGCCGTATTCGTAAAGGAGCTAGGGCTGCTTCAGTTTCCATAGCTAGGACCGGTGAGGTTCGAAAGGCGCCGAGGATTTCCCGTATAGCTTTATTCTGTAATTTCTGTAAATTGTTAACAGCAGCACTTTGACCTTTCCACCACACCACTGAGCCGTAGTCTGAGATAGATGTGACGCATGCCAAGTAAATTTGTCGTAAGGCTGATGGCGACAGTCCCCTCTCTGTATTAGCAAGTCGTGCTAGTCGATAAAAGTCACTGGTTGCTTGAGTTGTACGAATGGCAATATGTTGGCTGAAGGAAATTAAGGGGTCAAACCAAATGCAAAGCCAGCGGACTAAGGTTTTTGGTGATATAACATCACCTTTTGATAGGGTTAAAGCTCTGTTCTTAGCTTCTTTACTGCGAGGGAAATGTACTAGCTCGGTTTTGGCCAGATCAAAGTCGATAGCATTATTAGTTTACAGTGCTATAATCACTTCAGATGAGGTAGATACTGTCGGAATAGTTTTATGATTTTGTAGAATGTAAATACAACGTTTATATTTATTATTTCGTTCTTCTTTCCCTGTTATAATTCCCTGGTATATTAACATGGTTAATGCTTGTATACACTCGCTTAGCGGTAGCTAAGCTAGTGCCAAACTCTATTTACAATATAGTTATTCCCAATATACGTTTTAGGGATTTGGGAATATTATGGAAAATACTGGAATATGTTGGAAGAACATAGAACAACACCAGATCAATTGAAGTGAGGGTATTGTACCTATAGTAGTGATATGAACTTAGAGTAGAATATTCTAGTAGAATAGTAGATGATGGCTAGGAGTTCTGGAGAGATGTATATATTGAGGTGGTAGACCTCTATAAGTTCATGAGCAAGTTTTCTTTTATACATTCAATCAGTAGAGATAATTCATTGAGACATATCTATACTTTACTTATTATCTTATCGTGATCATTACTCTCTCAGGTACCTCTCACTCTGATTCCCTTCATAACCTTATATTTACAACATTCCCCCCTTCTCTATCCTCTGTGCCCTATAATATGTATGTACAAACAAGCAACATCACGCGACATGAATCATCTAGTATTCTGTCATGGTATCGTAAACCCAAAGAACCTCCGAGAAAGCCAAAGCTAACCAACAGCGGTAGTCAGACTAGAATTTCGACTAGAAAAACTGCAATTTAGTATAACACTTTTGCATACAGCCCAGTATTTTGAACCCCTGTAACTAGTGAATTTCATGCACGATTTGTCATCCAATCTTTCATGATAAAATTTAATTTTTTCTCAATACTCGCATTCAAAGCCTAACATTATCATTTAATCATTGGAAGTTGAAATTTTAAAATTGATGTAACTACTTTCTCTTGAAATTGTGATTTAGAAAAATTTTTGTCATTAAAATATGCGGAGGAAAGCCAAAGTTATGAAGGAGATAAAATGCAGTGATTTTTCTGCTCGCAGAATCAAAATAGAAAAAGCTAATTTCTCTTGAGAAAACCCTTTTTTTTACTTTTCTGAAAATTAGATAATAAAGTATTAAAATGAATACAACTGCTTTGTCAATTAAAAATAATTTATTTGATTGAAATTTGACAAATATTTAGTGATCAGAATGTGAAAGTGTTGTGAAATTGATGCTTTTGATGACTTTGATGGGGAATTTGATTATAAATCGTGCATGAAGTTCACGTGTTACAGGGGCTAAAAAAAAACGGGGTCTTATACAAATTCTTAGTTTTGTGGGGTTTGACTACCACAATTATTTCTTTTTTTTTTTTTTCTCATGCGCTTGGGAACCTACTATAAGTAAAACTGTTTTTCTTGCAGATATTTTGAAGTCGCCTGATGGTTATGTGAAGTGAACCCTAATTTCGTTTCGAAAGTGTTACAGACAAGTCACATGAAAGTCACATGACATACATAATCATAATGACGTAGACATTATGACGTAGTTAATTTTAAGCATATCCCGAGCATAGTATATTACCTCCTTGAGAGGTCTCTAGAATAGATAGTTTTTAGCAAACACCTTTAGTTTATTTACGTACTCGTATTGTACCAGAAAGTATTGGGTTTGAGAATTATTAATAATGTGATGATCTTAATGTGTCCCAATTCTGGTGTCATATTATTTTTCACTTTGCAATCGGAGGAGTAGTCTATTCTTGATTCATGCACTGCTTCTTCTGCCTGTTGCTGGGGCTCTTGCACATTCTGTGGTTGATGCTGGTTGGGAATGGAGGGAAGGGGGTTTCTGCCATCAAAAAAATAAAAAAAACCCCCCCCCATGCTCTAGTTTGTCCTATGGTTAGGTAGTTACGGAAGACGAGAGAGGGGTGTGTGTTTAAATTTCTGTCAATGGGATGTACTAAATGCTTGTATGATAGAAGATGGGATCAGGGTATATGTGATTTCCTGAAATAGCACTAAGAGAAGACCCTAAGTTTAAAGTTTGCCAAGTTTAGAGATTCTTGAAAATGGGAAAGTTTTTTTTGGTTAGAATCTTATGTAAATATTACTGTGGTTACGTAAAGAGATCTTGATTCTTGCATATCCTACTAAAAAGAAGTAAAGGGTTTTTTTTTGCAAATATATTGTGTTTGCAAAGAATATTAAGCTAGGATGTACTCGCATTTTGGTATCATAATATAAGACAAAATAAAGCAAACGGTAGAGTTCTTGCCGTGAAAATTTAAGATATGTTTATTCTATAAGAGGAGTTTCCTACCGACTTATTAATTGAATAATTCAGCTATCTTCGATATCTAGATCATCTTGGTATTTCTCATTAATGTTTTCGTCATCTTCTGTAGGTGGTAGTTTAGAGCTGGCAACTATATATTTTTTTAGTTTCATCCAATTTAGTAACTGGTGCTATACTTACCAGGCATTTTATAGTTAACCATCTTTTCGTTGGGCAAATAAGTATAGAAAGAACATGAAATACCGACAAATGAGTCAATATACTTCATACCAATATTAAGCTCTTTAACTTCGACCTCGAGTTTGAGGCCAGGGAAAAAATCTTGAAGAATCTCGTCTTCAAGCCAGTACCATTCAGATTCAAGTTCATTGTCTTCTGGACCACTCTCGTCATCAGTATAATCTGCTTGTTCTAAACCTGGATTTCTCCAATATCTCAACTTTACAGAGCCTAGAGGTTTTAATTGGCCAACATTGCCGCTCAGGTCTTTCACATGGTTGTATTCATCGATAATGTGTGAATTAGGATGCTGAATATCAACAACTTCATAAAACTTTTTTTCTGTGTTGATGATATATGTTTTAGAGCAATCCACTTGCGCAGCCTGTTCTTTTCCACCACATATAGTTATTGCGGCCATGAAGATTAATTCCGCTCTACTTTCTGAAAATCCTCCTATAGTAGAGGCATGATCTTCGAAGTGAGGCTCTACCTCATCTAGGTAACCAAATCCCCAAACATTTTTGTAACGACCACCGAAAAGGATAGAGGCAGCTTTGTTGAAATCACCGGGAAGTTTAGGTGCTATTCTATGAATAGTCCACAATTCCGTGGCGGCTAAATCTACAATTCTACGTGCAGCGAGTACATCTGACATGTATTCTGGACATACTTTATGATAAAGGACATAGTTAAGAAAGCCCTTAATGACCATACAGTATTCTTGTAGTTGCCTTTCACTTTCAATTGGAAAAGTTGAAGGTAATCTGTGAGAGCTATACTCCATCAGTCTTAGAGTTTTTAAGGGATTTTGGAAAGACCAACAAAAATCCTTTCGCTACTCCTTCAAAATCCACCACCCACTTGTCCGAGCCATCGTAGAATTTCGAGTTTTGTGGGTAAGTTCGGATAAAATCAGTTGCCTGAAAAGCAGTAATCTCACTAGCAGTAGAATTTTCTAATAATTCTCTATCTAGTCCTCCTGTGAATTGTTTGACGCCAGTTTCAATACCTCCTAGCGCGAGGTACTTCGAAAAAATATTGGCTCGAATGGGATCTAGCTTACGGCGGGCTCTGAACCTCTGAATACAGGATTGCATTCGTCTTATCATATTAGTTTAGCACATGATCTGAGGAAAAACTAACTCCTTGAACTCACGACTCCTTTGTTGCAGAGGTTAGTAGAATACAGAAAGGCTTGAGCCAACATACTGGTCATATAAATCTAGCTCTTCTGCATATTCATCTGGACGGATTGGGGCATCGGCAAAGAATTCTAATGAAATTCTTGTTAATTTAACTTCAACTGCTTTCTTAACAGTGATAATGACTTAAACTATACCTTCAAACCCCGTAATTTGTGGCTTCCTGGGCTTAGGTGGCGCATTTTGAATATTAGCCTTTGAGGTTTTTCTCTTCTTTTTTTTCTTCTTTACTGGCTGATCTATGTCTACATCGATTATTTCTGCAGTATCACCACTAGGTTCTATCACATCATTTGAACTATTCACTGCAATATCCACAGTAGCAGGGGTTGGAGGGGGAGGATTTGGTATAAATAGTGGCGTTGAAATACCACTCGCTGAGACAGAGCCGGCAAGCTTTATTTCCGGGGGAGAGTCTGGGTGGGAATTAGGTGTGTCTGCTTCGCTTTGATTGTAGCATTTCTGAGGCTTTTCCTGCATTGCTGTCAATGAAGCATTGAGATCAACCGCACTCACTGCTCTCGAGAGCTGGGCTTCTTGCTGCGAATCCATTTTCGGTGTAGTTTCTCCAAATTTCTGTATCAACCTGCTATTTACCGAAAATGCGAATTTAATAGGGTTAGATTTTACCTTCAAAGATGCATAAAATGTTCTTTAGAAGAGATGCATTAAACACGTTATTTGACAACAAAATAACCCAGTCTGAGTTTCACGTCAATCAACCTGGACGGAATAGCATGGAGGTGAGAGATAGACCCGGAAAAGAATAACTGTAACTAAAATCAATCTTGGATGAAAAATACGAAGAGCGAGTGATAACGCATGCGCAGAGGTTTCCAAACGGGACAAAGCAGCTCAAGGTCTTTGTCAGCGGGCAACAGCAATGCTGGCAGCCAGTTGGTTGCTAAGTACACTTATTAAAAACTAAATTATCCTCTATAATTAATTAATGGATATAAAAAAAATGATGAGAGATGTAGCTTGTGCCCTACAACTATCAGTCGTATGAAATATAAGTAAATACATGCATGCGTATTAATTAATATATAATTAATCTTTAAACTCCCCTAAATGGCCAATAACATTACGCTCATGTCGTGTCTATCCAATATGAAAAACTTAGTCTTCCAGGTACCTTGTGCCCGTTCGCAGCAGTGGCAAGCTGGTTGGCGTGCGCGCTGGCGTGTTAGTAGACTAGATGGTTACATTTACTCCCGCAGCACAATAATCCACTACAGCTCAGCTTTAACGTGTCTCTGTAACTTACCATTATTGCTTGAAAGTTGCAAATCTCCAAGCACTACAGGGACATTTATGTGGTATCACCGACCCATGGGCTGGTTCATCGCAGTTTAATATTTCCACCAGAACCCATTTGCAAGTTAAAAAACACAAGCTAGAATCTGTTGCGTTACGTGCTTCTCTAGTATTTCCACCTGGTTATATAGTATAAATATTTTACGGTAGCTGCCGACTAGTTGAATGTCCGTGTGATATTATACAGCAATTGATTTGAGTCTTGTTATCAGTCTCAGCTCCCTGCCGCAAAGGAGAGCGAAAGCTGAAGTGAACAGGGACTTCGATAAAATACACTGTGGTTTTCTTACTGATAATGAATAGAAATTATGGTTTTTGTATCTTTATAAGTAATGGACATTCCCAATAACCCAGGAAGTGGCTTCTTCTGTACAACACTCTGGTCGTATGTTTGATTAAAGTAGGGGTTGAAAAAAGGGCTGATAGAATACAGAATTATCCTTAATCAATCTTTTATCTGATTTCAAGACTGGTCAAGTTTGATTAGAATTTATCTGGCCCTTCGAATGATGTACAACTCTTGTGATTGACAGCTACTAAATACTTTACGTAGGTGAGATATAAAAATTAGGTAAAATGAGTATAAGCATATAAGCATATAAGTTTATAGTATTCTGTGGTCTACTCCAATTTTCAGCAATACCTTAATTGGAAAAGCATATCCTAGAGTAACTAATGAAGATATATGTCAACAACGTAGGTGTATTTATCAAGTATTAATAAGTGATATGATATAGAGCGGCTTGCGCGCCATGTCACATGACACACAAATGTCTATCGTTCTTGAGCTATATCAGAGTTTGTGTGTCATCACAACAACAATCAACCCAGATTCAGGAAATTTAAGGACTCAGGAAAAATATCTGCCAAGGTTCTTGAGTCTGAATGGTTCGCATCTCGTTACCGCAGACGAGACCGTGTGCATAATTTCCAGGTGTTTGAATGCTATGTCGAAGAAGGCGATGTTTTGAAGTGCACACTGTAAAAGAAAAGGCAGGTACGAATTCGGCTAAGCACGAACGCATTGCCAAGAAATAATCCATATTTCTCCATGAAACTAGGAAGGAAAGAAGCAATAATTTAAAGAAGAAGTGTTGGCGATTCCGTCTGAGAAAGGCATTTATAATAAGGATGCACTTATGTGAGGGATCTGACTTGGTTTGGTTGGATTGACCTCGAACTTTGCTCACATCGCGAAGTATATCACGTGACCTGTGAGATCCAGCCCCAAGTCAATTATAAATGGGGCCTAGCCCGTAACATAACCCCTGCTTTTTATGAAGTTAGTCTCTGATTGTTGTCTTTATTTCCTTAAAGTCCAAATACCTACCCTATTACCGCGGTAATGTTTTTACCCCCTATATATGCAGATCATATACTCGCTTCAGGGGTATGTCCCTTCTAGTTTTTATTTAGCGAAAGTATAAATATTTTTGCCTGGTCCATTGGGGTTTTTACACTACATACCTTCCCCTCGCTTTCATAAACTTTACATAATCTCTTAATTTTGATCTTCGCCAACTTCAATTGTTTGCACCTTAATTATCATTGTTGATTTACAGTTACAGACCACAATAAATATTTTATCACTGGTGATAAGAATTTTATATAATGTAAGTTAACCCCAGTCAGCATACATAGAAAACTAGTCGATACTAAATATACTTCGTACATGAATTCTCCTCAATTAACTCCTTCGACTCCTACTCCCTCGATGTCTCGACATAAGACCTTAACCAGAGATCAATCATTGCTAGTAAGTTGACGACCTAAAATTTTACGTTTTAAAACTTGTGAAATCATACAGATTCACTGATTTCGGGATGCCGGTTGAAGCTACAAGAAATAGCTGATCATCTAAACGTATCACGAAGTCAAGTTGCTCATTCTCTGAAACGTGGCACTGTGACACCACGAAGAGGTAGTGGAAGACCATCAACCCTTCACGAGAAGATGTTGATAAAATTATTGAATTTATAATGTCATCATCTGTAAATCAGAGGATGACCTACCTACCTTGAACTTGCCGCCGGTCCTTTTAAGAACCTAGATGTTAGTGATAGTACGGAAAGAGCTTCAGAAATAAGGCTATAAGCGCCATCCAGCACATAAGAAGCCTCCATCATCACAAGAAACCACGAGAAAGCGTAAAGAATGGGCCGAAGCCCATCTACATATGACTTTTGAAGACTGGTCATCAATCCTTCGCACCGATGAAACTTGTGTGAAGGATGGGCAGCATTCAAGACAGTGGATGACTAGGGAGGTCTGTAACATTTTATTTTTTGACTTGAAATGTACTAGTAGACTGACTAGTTTATCTAAATTAATGATGAGTATCAAATTGATTGCGTAGATTCCAAAACTAGCAAAAAAAAATAGATGGGTGTTCTGGAGTATCTTTGTAGAAGTAGAGAAGAGACCTTGTTTGTTTTGGGAGAAGGATTGGGGCTCCATAGACTCCGAGAAGTACTGTGAGAAAATAGTACCTCTCGTAGACGGGATGGTATCTATGAAGTCCTGGCTTTCCGTTATGCAGGACAACGCTCCTGCTCACGCATGTGAAAATACGATGGAAGAGATACAAGAAAGATCGATAATTCCAATCGATTGGCCTCCTAACTCTCCTGATCTCAACCCCATCGAAGCTGTCTGGGGCTGGACGAAAGACTACATCCAGCGGAAACATCCATATCTGGATGGTGGAAGACAGCGGATGCACAATTCACTTCGAGTAATTGTTACGGAGGCATGGCACTCCGTGCCTACTGAATTTCTTATAAGACTACTTAAAGGATTGCCTGCAAGGTATCAGACGGTAATAGATGCTGGTGGAGGTCCAATCAGATATTGACCTCTTTACATCACAGATAAATCCAAATACCTTGAATCTTAGTGATTAGATGAAGAAGTGTACATAAATTAGTCTTTATAATTCTCCATATTTTAGAAGCTAGATAGTGATGTAGAATACAAAATAGAGCTGTTACATAAAACTTTATGCTGTCAATTATTATACAGATCAAGCTTAATTAGAACAATGAAAGGGGGTAAAAACATTCGGTCGTTTGAAATTCACCATATATATTTTTTGTCAAGAAAATTCATAAAAGCGATGCATAAACTCTCTTTCCATGTAGTTCATGCCTAGCTAGGCTTGGCGGCTCCATCAAAAACTCATGTCAGCCCCACAGGGTAAAAATATTACTGTGGTAGTAGGGTGCTATCCGTCCTACCTTACCTATGTCGGCCAACGTGCATGAGTTTTTGTTGCTAGCCTTATAGGAACTACGCTCCCCACATTTTAAGAATATTTTAGAATCTGAAGGTTGTGATTGTATAAACTCAGCTGCTCAACTTCTTTAGTCCCGCCATTATCTTCATCGTCCATCCACGCTTTACCTGATTGAGAATCAACCCATGTGACTTTTTTGATTTGACTCTATACTGGCTCCAGGAGCGTTTTATCCAAAGTCAATCAACTTAAATGTACATTTAATATATGAAAAATATATATTTTGTTTTATGTATACTTATATTTTATTGCAAAATACTCCTAGGTTTGGTCATGATCCTCTAGGTAGAGCAGCATAAGGTGATTCTATGAGATGTAGATTAATGTATATATAAATTTAGGCTAAAGAGAACTTCATTCATCTATTTAAAAAAAACAACTATGCCCCGTTGTTTATGTATCAAGCTGAAGCTAGTAAGCCAATCTAAGAAGACAGGGGCATTTACATATGCTTACTAGCGCTAAACTCCTGATCTAGCAGAAGCTCCACTAACGTAGCAGTGATCTTCATAATACTTTAAGACATGTTCTCGTAAATCACGATTTCAACATATTTGCTAATTTTTTCTTCAGTAGTGGAGAGTGAACGTTTTTTAAATCAAGCCACACTTTATCATCTACCTTAAATTAGGGCGCCGGGCTTCGATTCTTATTTGTCTACTCTTCCATCAGCTGTTGTGATGATGCCATTGCCGTCGCTGCAAATTCTTGCGCTTCGTTTACTCGTGATGAGAAAGTTTCCACTCATTTTATAGCAGTAGTTGACTTCTTACTTCTGATTCTACAAATTTAACTGGATGTGCATAATATCCATGTTGATTGTAAAAAGAGCCTAGGCCTAATCCTGTAGTGAGTCGTGAATCCTTTGAGTAAGTGCAGTCCGTAACGGTTCCCAATCTAGTATCCACAATCTATCTCTAAAGTACAGTGCTCACCAACTATCTAATCTACACTCTCCGATTGAAGTTTTAAGCTGCAAGTGGGAGGGGAAACTTGTTTTGTTTTCATTAGGTGCTTCATTTATCTGTTCAAAATTTTTTTGATTGTTTACAATGCCTTTATCTCATATTGATTAAAGCTCACAGCCTTCAAAAAGTTTGAACCCTATTGGAATGATATTTTTGTTTATACAAGAAATTCTGGCAAGGTTGTTAGTTTTTATTTGACTGGGCAACCATTGATTCTGAATTAATTGAAATCCTCTTTCCTGAAGTCTCGGGTCATCATCTCCTTACGGTACATCTTGCGTTTCCACACTTCTGACTTTCGTTATATGTTGTTTTCACAATCACAATTTGATTAGGACTATTCTGACGTAGACTCGTCAGAATTTATTTTGGGCCGCTCATCTTTTTAATAGCTGCTAGGTTAGTTTTCTTTGGGATTATTTTAGGTGACGAGCTGAGGGATGACCACTAATATCAAAAGAAGGCTCTTGATTATGCATACTCGCAGAATCACAGCTAGATGACGCTCATATCTTTGATTTTCCAAATCAAACTAGATTACCTTTCATTCATATCCACAAAATGAAGCAGCCCAGTTGCTAGCTCTAGGTAGCTAATCTTATAAGTACTAGAGGGCAACCCCACAAAGTTTTAATTTTTGAATATGTCATCTGAGTGGAAAAAGTGTAAGAGCTCTTGGTAGTGGGAATGTAAATTTGTGTCAATGTCAACCACAAAAGAGCGTTGGCAAATGTGGTTAGAAGTTACAATTATTGTCGTCAAATATGTTGTATTATTGACTATAATCATATTCCTTCAAATAGAGATTGCCGTATCCGGAAAGTGCTATCTTGGCTACCAAGTTTCAACAATTGGACCGATTTTCCCTCGAGCATAACCGGGGGAGAAAGGGCCTAGGCACTAGTTGAGATATACATGAAGAGTGAGGCCCACGCTCTAGACTAGGCTGTTACTTTTGAGATACAACGCAGTCTAGAACTCCCGCCTCCTAGTCCGATTGCTCCAATACCTTCCATGATTCCTGATTCATCCTTACTATTTCCATATTCAGGCCGAGTCGATGACATAGCCGGATTATCCAGTCGTGGGAGTCGGTCTTTCATAAGACTGGTTTTAGCTCCATTGGCTGGCACGGAATCGATTTTCGTGCGCTTTTGGTTCATAGAGTAGAATATCCTCTTACGAACCCCTCCATCTATAGCTAGCGTCCGTTTATTTAAGTGTTCTTGTTGGCTAAAAGAGTGTCAAAGCTGGCTGAGGGGACGAGTGATGGCAAGTCGTAGCTTAGAGGCTTCATTAGAGTCAGAATGTCAGACAGAAGTGAGGGCCAAAAGCACTACTCGTAAGTCTTAGGCTGAGTTTTTCCCCTCTGGCGCCAATAGATCCTTTCTATCACGTCTCTCATAAGGAAGTATTGTAGAATTCGTGGAGATCTCTACAAAGCGACCTAAATGCATCGTCGTCACCGTGATAGAAACTTGTAACATTTCTGAAATAAACCCATCTGCCTCTTATTTGAATCTTTACCATTCATATCTAGAATACCCCAAAGAATCAACGCTGAAAAAAGGACAGTGAGCATGTACTTACATCAATTATCATATCTCTTCTTGGTCATAATAACGTCGGTTACAAATTCATAAATTCATGAGTTCATAAGTTTCTCTTTTTCGGGTTTCAAATTTAGAATATCAGTGCCTTGAGAATTCCAGAGCTGACTCCCTGTTTTTAAAAATAGAATTTGTTGTTTACAACAAAATGGTTTTGCTACCGCCATAGGCTCGCAATCGCCTAAGCCAGAGGTGACGGTATCAACTGAAACCATCACATCAATGACAACGATAACAGTCATCGTTTCACAAATTTCGCCTTCGCTATCTCCAAACTCTGAAGACAAATTCTGGGTTCCTGTAAATACGACACCAACATTGACACATGAAACGACAAAATTGAGCGACATAAGTGTTGAAAAACATGATAAAGCAGCTTGCACTGCAACTATGCTGCATTTACCAAAATTTACTTTTGGGTCTACGAGAACCATCTATCCTTTCACACGAATAGAGACAGTTTTTTTGGATTGTGATGGTTGTGACACACTTGTCACTAGGAATATAGGTGGTCATGGTCCTGTGGTCTTTGTAACAGCTACAGTAATTAATGAAACACCCACGACATCCACAACATTCAAATGTTCTCGCGCAATTGGATTCAGCAGAGAGTAGGAAATTTGGAAATAGGAATAATTAATAATTTTAAATCGCCTCGCGTTAAGCCCCTTTAAGCATAGATCAATACAGGGTAGAAGTGACAACCTAGTTGCGATAACTTATAGGGGGTCCGATACAGCTTTGAGATCACATTTACCAGATCTAGTTTCTTTTTTTAAAAATTAAAAATTAATAAATAAAGCCCCTCCTCTATTTATGTTTTGAGAGGCTCGTACTTGTGTTGATTAACCTTGCCTATTCAGCCTTTATTTTAATATCATAGAAGGAGGATTTTGATATTCTCAATAAAGTCTTGTTTATTATTTTTTTTGGTTAGAGTAGTTGACATTAGTTGTAGATAGAAGATAAGTAAGTAGGGGTGAATTTATTTGGATTAGTTACTAAATTGATTACACACACACAAAAAAAGAGATGTCAAAGTTCATTGCAATAATTTATTTATTGATATTGAATTTCATTTGAAAGCTGAAAGAATTATTGTTAAAGCTGAACGTTAAATGAGAAAAATAAATTTATATACCCATAACTTAATAAAAGTTATTTTGTTACACGTCAACTTAGAAGCCGCCGCCTTCCGGGACATTCAACCAATTTCACAGAGAGGCTAATTTCAGGCATAGAAGCTTTTGGAAGCTAGATTGTAAAGGAGAGCGCACATATTCACTAGCAGCTATCCAGATATATAATTTGTATTTTCTATCTCTAGCCTAAGTCTGAGGAAGTACTTGAGATAGAGCCAGAGATGGAGAAATTACTAGCGCTTGAGTTGTTACTATAATGGGATGTGCTGTAGGGGAGTAATTGGGAGGAACAATAGATGAAGGTGTTGGAAGAGTATTTGCCATCACTATTCCGCGCTTTTGGTGACGGTTAGCTGCTATATCCTCCCTTGCTAGCTGGCTCTAGGCTTCATGAGACATGATAACTTGATTTGAGTGAGTTGGAGCCTGAGTAAAGTCAAGAAAATTCACACTCTAAAATAGATAGTATTCTATATGCTCGATTGATCCCTCTCCTACGCCCTCGATATCTTACTCTCTTAATCGCCCGGCACATTTAAGTCGCGTTATTACGCGTCTTAGGACCCATAATGATGAAATTGTCATCATCAAGAAAAATTTATCCTGGTTCAGGGCAATATATGTATTAATGCCTATGGAGCATATTCGGCTAGGTGTTAATACGCTCACATTCTAGAAGTAGCCACAAATCATGGGAGCAAGGTATTCTCATTGATCTCTTTATTAATCCCGTAAAAGGCTTTTCCGGGCGCAAGCCATCTCTTGGAAGCTTTGAGTACTCTGCTCATAAGTGATCTAGACAATTGTTGTAGATATAATCTTTTATTCTCCGGAAGATCTCTTTCTGGGAGATCTTTATTTGACCGCTAATGATTTATTTGCTTGTTTGTTACAATGTTTTGCTGATTAGAAAAGCATAAGACCGTCAAAGACAGTTTTTATATCCTAGCAAGGCTTTAAATATAATTATTTTGTGATTTGTGCATACCTATGGAGCCAAATTGTTGTTCTGTTGCGAAAATGAGGTATCTTATCAACCCAACAAGTAACCAATTTTTTGGCCCATACAGGCCAAGTATCAACACTAACTTTGATACAAGTGTTAGGAATGCAAAATTCGTTTCTTCTATCAGGTTATCCGCTGAGATCACAGTACCAAACTTATTTCGTTGGTTCTGCAATTCTTAGATTCTTGACAGTTGGCTTTAACTTGTATTCTAATTTATGTAGGACTTTAGCATATAGTTATGCAGATCTTGCCATTCATAGTCATTGTTTATCTCTATCCTTCGAAACCATGGGGATAGTCTTTGCTTTTTTACATCAGGTATAGCTTCTGCCATATTTAAACAGGTCATTTCGCCAGAGACCATAGCTTTTACTTCACTGCGTGCTCTAATTTTGAGTCGCAACGTGAAGAAGTCGAAAGAAGTAGGGCTAGCATTCTAGGATGGCCACTAGCTTTGAGCTTGTTGTAGACCCATCATACATCAACACAGTTCTTCCAAAACTCCTCGGAACATACGAGGAAGCAATTATATTCACCAAGTGGCTAGATCAAGCAAATTTCTTTAAGGCAATTTGCCTCTGACCTGGATTTGCATAACCATTCTTTTTCTTTTGAATTGATATATAGTTCGGTTTCTGAGTAATCGATCTATTTAATTCAGTAAACTTCATTGTGTAGACTATCCTCAAAATGCTATTTCAGATAACGTTATTTTGTAAACCACGCCTCAAACGAGACCTCAAAATCTAGGGTTTCGGCTTTAGCGTCCTATATCCCCATGTGGGATTTTATATACTTCCTTCAGTAGGTAGATATTATACACATTGATGTTAAATAGGATGATAATAATAATGTTGAGAATTTAAGTATGACCTTGCCTATTATATAGTGATAGGTGAATGGAGGGGGAAATGATAATAAATGTATTAGGACTGCCGGATAATTAAGGCTACTCTTTTAAACTCTATCTACCCCAAAGGCTACTAGAAATAATATCCCTGATACGAGACTTTGCCCCACTAATCACGATCTACTTACGGAACAGTTACGTCTAAATTTAATAGACGTAAAAGATATTTGATAACTTATACCAACTCCGTCAAACCTCGTCCCGGAAAATGCTCGGCGTATTATTTTTATCACCACCCAGCCGATCCTAATGATGCCAATAGATATATAGCTGACTTCTTAGCTACATCTCACGTATTTTACTACTGCCGAAATGCTGGAAACTACTTGGAGGATTCACTATTTGATAATTTCGTTACGGACCAGACTGGCCCCACTACAATCGTCTCACATGTCACTATTCTCAAACATGACTCATAGTTACCTGACCACAGCATTTGACTATGATAACTATCTTATTCCAGTTCAAGCCAGCACAAATTTGCCCTAGAATGAGAGAATACTATCTTTTGTGATCACTTCCATATTTTCGATAAAATGGCAAAACCTTTCCCAGCTTACAGCGAACTAGTGGGATATAATAATGCTGTTGCGGGACAGTATGTTGATTGACGAAATCTCCTAGGCACTGGGCTGACAAAAATATAGTGATGGTGTGCTTAGTGACATTAGCGGCGAGCTATTCATAAAGCCATGCACGCCAGCTGAAATCGCATTCTACGAAACTTCATCAACTTTACATCCCGAGTTCATGAATATAATGCCAACCTACTTAGGTACATTAGCGCTAGATGAAAATATTCCAGGAGCTATTGAAAACGCTACAGGCGCCATAATATCAGGTGCAATTCCTGAAAAACTTGTCATAAAATCTGATGTGTCTTCTACTATTAAATTGGCAACAAGTGAAAAAGATCAGCAAGAATCCGAACAACCTACAGTACCTAGCAAGATTAACCAAAAAATATTTGGAAATAGAATAACGACTAACAGTGCTGTGGTTCTTGATAATATTTCCTTTGGCTATCGTAGACCTAATATACTTGATGTAAAGCTAGGAGTGCGTCTATGGGCTGATGATGCTCCAGAGGCTAAGCGCATTCGCTTCGATAAGATAACTTCTGAGTCAACCCACAAAGACCTCGGGTTTAGAATAGCTGGTATGAGAGTATGGCAAGGTCTAGATGCCAAAGGCGAAGATATCGATGAGGATGGTTATAAAATCTACAACAAGCAGTACGGTAGGCATTTAAAGCCGGAAGATATGATTAATAGTTTAAGATGTTTTATCTACAATGAGAGAGCTGGCGTCAGTGAGGATCTGGCAAAGTATGTCGCAAAAACCTTTTTAGAAGATGTAACCCGGATTCAGACACAATTCGAAAATCACGAGAATCGTATGTTTGCAGCAAGCATACTTTTTGTTTATGAAGGAGATGGGGATGCCTTGAGAACTGCCATACAAGATAGTAGTCGATTATCACCGGTTACAGATAAATCTGAAGACATTGATCATAGTAAGCATGCTAAAATATGTTCTGTTAAGCTCATAGACTTTGCGCACGCAGAATGGACGCCAGGTCAAGGTCCGGATGAAAATACTTTATTTGGGGTAAGAAATATTGCTAAACTTCTAAGAGAGATATATGCTGCGTAAAGAGAGAAGATCTTTGATCCGAATGAATTATAGAGATAAATCCCATCAGACTTGAAATTGGTTCACCGACTTGACGGATGTACAATCACTCCATATCAATAAGTAAACTAATTTCAAAATCAATGACTTAATGGACTCTAATTCTATCATAATGGAAATATTAGAATTTGGTCTGTCTTAAGCCAATTTCTTTCTAGATTGAAAAAAACAGGCCTCGTTTTAACGTATGTTTATGTACTACCGATACATCCGCCTAATTTCTACTTACACTGGTAGATTAACGTCCCTTATTTTTACTTCTAATCTTCATTTTACGATGTACGTGAAATTCATTAAGGCTATTTTTCTAGCGGATCTTCCTAGCAGACCCTTTTTATATGAATTATATCTTCAGTCAGATATTTGAAGTCGGATACTAGCAAGACTTTCTCATCACATCAATCCCCCCCCCAAAAAATTGAGACTGCCTTTTATCTGCAGTTCATATACATATATATACAAAAAATAATACCTTGTCTCTAGTATATAAGGTTGTCTTATCTATAAAATATGACAGAACTTTAGAAGCTTATGGATGAAATAAATCAATTTAAATTATTGATCACCATGCCATTAAGATTCTAACCTTTCCAAAATACCTTCAAAGATGTCTCCATAAGTGGGCGAGACATCTAGACGACATGAGAGCGTATTTCATATGTTCTCAATAGTCTGGTCATAATTCTGGCTTGAATTTGTTGGTTGAATGTACTGCTGTGGCAATCACATCTCAGACTTATGTTTTTTATACGCAAACTCTAGAATCTTTGTCATAATCAAGTTAACGCTATATTCAAGAATATGCACCTCTAGAAACATATATTTTTACAAGGTAGGTTGTGATGAGCCAATGGTAGACAACTATATCCTAAATTAGTATTTGAGCAATTTAGCAAGATGGTATAATTTAGTTTAGCTTCAAGGGATTGCGTTATGTAACATTGTAGCTATATGCAATTATTCAGACAGATTCTATACACGAAACACTACTTATTTGTATGAGATAATTAGGAGTGACGAGCAAGCTACTATGTAATATAAGAATGAAATATTTGTTTGGGTTAAGAGGTAGACCAGATAGAATAGATTATGTGACGAAAATTATGAGAATGGAATAAATATTTGGCTGCACGATTATTGCTAGGAACAGGAAGTTAATCAATAATGCCAAAAGGTACATAAAAAGTTGTGATGAGTAATCAAATATTCTCTGCAACCATAAACCCCTTCAAGAACGCTGATGTTGAAGTTATGGCATGGTGCGTCCGCACATACTTAACATCTAATTCAGTGAGGTAAAGCTGGCATATGGTAACCCAACATTTCCAATCTTGGTGTTTTAAAGGCTATTGTTGTGAGGAAAGCATAGTCGCTATCCACAAGAGTGTGGCTTTAAAAATATTTTAAAAGAACATCATTTTTTACTCAACGAATGTGAAATAGTTCAGAAATTTAATTGCGAATGAGGTAAGGAAATTAGAAAGCGTGGCTATTAAATACTCAGATAACAAAGAAATAGCCAACATCTAAAATTACATTTCAATATTAAGATGTCTCAGAGAGAGCATCATATTCATTATGAATAATTGACAATTGATAATTGTGTTGATCTGAATTTACAACATTGATATTGAGAAGTTAATTGAGTTTTTATGAAGCTTTTCGCATAAGTCCTTTACTGCAATATTTTCTCATAACATTTGCAATTTACTTTTCGTCTTGCAAACTAATTACCAATGTCAATCCCAGGCCTTGGACAGACTGTATCAGTCGTGAGTAGTTTCAGGGTCTTTATTTTGAATAAGTTTAATTTTTCTATAGGCAGCGCTCTCTACACCCACACCAGAAGCTGTCCCAGTGGTTCATGAGATTCAAGCAAATTCTGAATGGAGATTTGATATTGCTATCGACAAGATAATACAAGTTAGAGTCAGTAAAAATCGAGAAATTTTCTGTATTTTGCTGAATATTCATAGATTCTTTCTGGAACAGCTGAAATCTTTGGCACTGAGATTGCATTAAATCATACTTATAAGTTCCAAGGAATAAAATCGTCAATCTTTACGTGGCATGGTTGTCGAATTGAGGTAAAGGGAGAATGTGAGGAATACACGGCCGAAGAAACTCCAATGATTCAGTATGCAAATACCCATTTCGCTTTAGAGATGCTCCGCGATAAAGCCGAGAAAAATAACGTTGATGGCCCAAGAGTACTGGTCGTTGGACCTTCAAATGCAGGAAAAACGAGCTTGGTTAAAATTTTAACTGCTTACGCTATGAGAATGGGTAGAAAACCCATGATAATAAATACGGACTCAAGAGAAGGATTACTTTCTATTCCTGGGACTATGACTGCGGTACCTTTTGCCTCGATTATAGACGTAGAACAAGGCTGGGGAAGTAGTTCAACAAGTACTACAAGCCCCGTTCCTGCAAAGCTCCCATTGTGTTATTTTTATGGGCTAGAAAGTCCTGAAGAAAACACAAAACTATATAAGCCAGTTTTAACCAGATTAGCATTAGCTGCAACAAGTAGAATGGCCAGTGATACGGATGTAAATATCTCGGGAATGATTATTGATACTCCTGGTGTTATTAGCCAAGGCAAAGGAGGCTATGACTTAATATCACACCTAGTTTCGGAATTTTCAGGTAATTATATTTTGTTATTCCATCTAATTGTTACTCACATAAACCAGTCAACATCATACTTGTTCTAGGGTCTGAAAGACTACACAGTGAAATGCATCGCCGCTTTTCTTCCCTCAAAACAAGTAGTGGAGACTCGATAGCATTAGTCAAGCTCGATAAATCAGGAGGTTGTGTTGATAGGGATGAAGAATACCTAAAGCAAAGCAGAGAATCTTCTGTTAAAGAATACTTCTTCGGTGGACCAAATAGCACATTGAGTCCTCACACTCTTCAGATTAATTTTGACGAAATCTCAATTTATAAGATCAAAGGAGGTAAGTTACCCTTCTACACAACTTCAAAATCCAAAATTTCTTATTTACAACAGTAAATTCATTGTCGTTTATGCCTGGAGGCGAAGAAATGCTAGACCAAGAATTATATGAAAAAGTAGAACCTAATCCATCGATGTTACATTGTATTCTCGCTGTCATGTATGCGTCAGGAGCAGATCCACAAGAAACAATACGAGATGCTAGTGTCATGGGCTTTGTTTATGTCTCAGAGGTTAACCAGAAAAAAAAGAAATTGAAAGTGCTCGCCCCAATGAATACTAGAATCACCGAAAGGCCTTTAATATGGGGAAGCTGGCCTGAACCGACAGTGAGTATTATAGGTTGAAAATTTATGACTGGTTGATGCCAAAAATTAACGCCCACTTTAAAAACGTCATTAAAGAACAATCCGATCAAAGTGCTACTTTCACCATTATTTAATATAATATCAAAACTACAAAATCTTTGAACGCTTCATCATAGCAAAAATTCTTCAGTATTTTAAGTCAGCAAAAAAATTCGAGGATTTACTTAACGTTACTTTGCTGCTATCTTCAAAGTAAAGGGATACGCTAACCGAGCTTTTTTTTTTACGACAGATACGGTGCACTTCCGAGAACAGAAAATCCAAAAAATCTCACGGTGATAACTGAATAAAAGGATCCTAGTTAGAGGCAAAAATACGTTTACAGAGGTTCGAATTCTGTTTATCGCGAATCATGTGGCCATATATATCCACCAAAACCTTCTTGGCCACTATAGTGGTGTAATGCTGGTTTGCTTTGAGTAAATTTTTGAGATTTATATAATCCATAAACACATTTTAACAGAAGAAAATTATTACCAAGAATCCTAAAAGTAAATTAGTTAAGGACCTTTTCATAAAGTGCCTTAATTCAGATACACGGCAAAAATTTTGTCTGTAGCTTTTGAATAAAATAATTATGTCACGATTTACGAAATTAATGATACAGTGAGGCGCAAGCAGTATCGAACAAAAAATATACTCATATAAGAGAGTTAACTACAAAAAAATCATGCTATATACAACTCAGAAGAATAAAGTAAGACTATGGATTTGGTATGGAAGATGCTCCTTCTATTCCTCATTGTCCTTCTCCTAATAAATCTAACAGTTTTTCTGTATTCTGATCACACTGAAAGGTCTTGATATAAGAGGAAAGAGAAATTGAAGCAAGAGCAAAACTCTGTTCTCTCTGTTCTGAAACAAGAACGCGATAAAAAAGTGTATTGAAATATTTTTGGCATAATTTTTCTTGATCTGCCTACATCTAGCTAGACGCAGTAATTCGAGATGAGAAACTACAGGAATTTCGAAATTAGAAAAAGAAAATTAGAAAGGTTCTAATTGTTCAAATAGTTTATGACCATCCCGTCCTTACGATATAAATAAGAGAATTTGCCACTAAACATTGAGAATCGGCTTTTTGTTTTGGGTAAACGCTTTAATCCGCTAACTCCCCCTACTTACGTATATCCCCTGTAAGTGTAAGATAGGCCTAGCAAAATTAGTGAACTCAATTAGGACGTCGTTTCCTAACCAACGTAGCTGGATTGCTCATATTTATATACCAAGAGGCATCCACCACTAGCTCTTTTTATTTCAATTACTGATCACGACTCTCTATTTAAAATTCCTACATAATCTTCTCAATATTGCGAAAGACTAATTGTCACTATGGGTCTCACTCCTCCTCCTCTTATAGACACTATTTATCCTAGTACCAGTGCATTAAATGATGCTTTTCAAGCCTATGCGGGAAGTCAGGCTTATGCGATTGTAAAAAGACGTACAAAGACTGTGATGGCTTGCTAGCCAGTATATTCCTGTAGCTTGAACTTGCCAAGCACATGCGCACAGCCTTGCGTTAACATTTCCTGGTAGCCTTACTAATAGCCTATTAATAGTTTGGTACTAATTTTTAAATAGTCTTAGAGTAGCCCGTTAGTGGATGACCCATATGAAGCATTCCATATTATTATAATGATTGTTTACTAGCTCGCGCTGATAAAGATGGTGGCGATGCTAAAGTGCTTTTAGTTCCTAATGATAATTATAGGCTAGATAGATTCCGCACTGGTTTTAGGTTGGTTAAGAAAAGAAAGAGACAAGCGGACGTAAAGGGATTTATGACTCTAGTTGGGAAGGACCTGGCTTTCTATTTATCCAGGACTTGTCCTGCTGTAGAAGCTTTCTTAGAGCAGATAGAATCTTAACTACCTTTGAATATTAAGCTGTTCCTATGCTCCTACTCAAACTGTGACAAAGACTTCTAAAAAGATTGGCCTCATAAGTGAAGCAATTATCGAATTCAACCGCCGTGGCAAGGTTAAATTCGGTTGGCGGAGTAAAAAAGCATACCGCCTGTAGGCCATTCGCCTGCTATGCTATGGACAAAATGGACGTGGGATAGATAATTATCATTACGCACGAAGAACATAATCATGAACCTAGCATTAGAGATTCTCATCCTTCCCTTCAAAATATTGGCCATGACCATGGAAACTGTGGAGAGTATCAAGATTCAAACACAGGCTCAAAACATACCTGGGCAAATATAAACTTCTTTGAGGCTTTCGTATAATAATTGTGTAATGAAATCTAACTATATTATAACGTTAAACAACAAATAAAGTAAGTCGAGCTGGGCTTATTTACTCCTATCCAATTTTTTTTCCAGAACTTAGACTGAGAAAATTGGCTCTTCCGATACGAGAAAAAAAACTAGATTACTGAAGAAGTCATACACCTATTATTTGTAGAAGCTCATACAACAGGAATTTTGAAATGCAACCATGAAGTGCTTTTGATGGACTTTATATACAAAACTGATCGATATAAACTTGTAATGTGAGTTGTCTTTGGTTATACGTCAATTAATACTAGTTTCTACGTTACCGTCGCTTTCGCTTTCCTATTCAATGAGGCAGAAGGTTCATTTTCTTAGGTATTGAGGGCACTTGAGGAATATATAATGCAAGTCAATCTATCGAAGCAGTCATTGCCATAAATAGAGACTTAACTCTTATTGGTGCACTGAAAGGTGTATTTCCTACAACAAATAACATGCTCTATATGTGGCACATGAACAAGAATGTGCTCGCCAAGTGTTGACTACTTTTTGAGACGAATAGGATTGGAAAGAATTTTCTGCAGCATGGCATAAGGTTATATATTCAACCAGTCAAAAAGAATACGAAGATTCTTGGGGTGAATTGCAACATAAATAATTTTCGGAAAACTTCGATGAATTGGAATATCTCGAAAAAGATATGGCTTCGTCCTTCTACCCCAAGGTTTGTAAGATATTTTACAAACAAGACATTGCATAATAGAACCATAACCACGTCCAGACTTGAAGGTGCTCATCGGGTTTTGAAGCATCATTTAGGTTTTTTCAACAGGTGAATTATTTTTTTTTTTAATTGATCATCATTTTTTCTAATCCAGAATAAGTGCTCTGGAGACCGTATTACATGGTAAGTAGGGCCGTTCAGAGTTGGAATGGAATGATGAGCGAATAAAAATCTCTACTTTGCAAAATTGTATTTGACTTGCTCGTCCACCTGCAGAAATTACTCAGCACATCAAGGAAAACAAAAAAAAGACATCATTATTTCAGAACCATCTTCTCGAAGTCCGACATCTCGATCAGTCGGTCTATAATGGTAATTTAAAATTGATAGGAAAATATAAATGCCAAATCTATATTCAAAATTTTTTTTCAGCAACAAAAGAGTGTCTGAGAAGTAGTGAGAGAATAAATAGAAGCGCGTGTTTTTTTAACCAAGACCATAATTTTTGAAGGCCTGTAAGGACTATTTTTCAAAGTTTTTTCTTCCTCGAATTTTAATATTGAGATATTAAAATAATGCGATAGCTATCTAATATCTCAGGAATAAAATTGAATAAGTATTGATGATGATAACACGATGGGAGTCTGGAACAAGTAGAAAAGTGAAAATATTTGCTGTGATTTTTGCTGAGTCATCCACGCGGGGGACGAGAAAGTAATATACAACTTAACCACTGTCAAACTAGTAATCGGTCACCAATTCCAACTCTGAACGGCCCTAGTATGTAATCGATCTTACATAACGTGGCCACGAGGAAATATTGGAGGACTCAATTCACACGCAAAGTCTATCTATCTATCTATCAATCAAAAACAGAAAAGTAGCGTAAAAATATGGATAATACAAGGGTGGATCGGGTTAAGCAATAACTAAAATAATTTAACAAAGTGATAATTCAGATATTGCACATGGTACGATAAGACAGTAACCTTAAAATTTCTTTGTTGTCCAATTCCTGTCAACGTTCTATGGTTGGATCTAATAAAGCTCGAGCTGTATTTTTAAGCAGCCATGAAGTTAGCCAAAATGATCATGGGAGGCCTCAATTTAGGATAGAATGCCAGGAGGTAAGTAGAATATAGGAAAATGGAGAAAATGACTGGAAAATAACAAAGCCATTTGCCTATGATAACTCCAATCTCATGCAAGAGCTGAATTCCAAATAGGCTCTTGTTCAAGTTAGATCCAAATTTTTGTACTTATCAATTTCATAAAGCTGCGTAAATTGTTCGTTAGTTGTATGGCATTAATTTATCCGAACCTTGGATGCTTTGATAGCATCTGCACACATAAAGGATACCAAATTTCACCCGATTATCTCTGTCTGCTGATTCCATTATTTTTTCCTAATTTTCTCTTAAATATAAAATCCGAAGTACTAAGTTCATATGTTTGATTGAACTTTATAACTAGACTTTATGGCCTCTTGGTAAGATGGAAGTCCAGTAATATTATCAGTGCCTTCAACTGGCCTTGATGCATTTGCTGTACCGCTGTGTGATTGACTTGTAGAAGCAGTTGCACCATATCCGGTGTAAGGCTGGGTTGATGGTGTTGATACTTTTGCTGAGCTCTGTGGTTCATGAATTACAATGTATCTGGTAATCCGAGCAGACTCGGCATCGCTCGAACCACCTTGTTCATGGTGAGGATATTGGGAAATTATATACCAAGCGTGTAAAATACCGGGAATTCCCCCAAGTGCACATAGGCATATATTTATGAGAGAATCCGCTGAACAAATACCACGTTTAACCCAAACTAATCTACTTATCAGCAAAATGAGGAGTTGAAAGAAAGAAGAGAAAGGAATTTAACTAAGGAATTAGCCAAACCTGGGAATGGTGGAAACAAAATGGCGAGTAATCCTAAAAAAATATCTGAATCGTTCATAGTGAAGTTGATTTGAATCCGAGGCCTACTGGCTTAACTATGTTATGTCTGATAGATGTATGTCTTTTCTACGCAATATTTGATTAAAGTTGCGTATTTGCTACGCTCGTTATCCAAACAAAGAAAAGAAAGGCTATGTAATCTTTATGCAGCGCCTAGTCTAGTTTCTCCCAATCGGGACTCAGCTCCATTACAGCGCAACCGCTGGTGTGATGGAACGCTCTAAGCAGGGCTCTAAAAATTCTGACAGTTACCGGGGTAAAACCTAATTATCCATACATGGGTAATCATGTGACATCCGTGTTGGCTAGAAACACAGAATAAGACCTAGCTCTAAGCGTCAAGAAAAAAATCCCTTAAGACACTTAAAATCATTGGCTATTTTGCTCACTCGCAAGCTTAAATCTCCCTCCCCCTCCCTGTCCAATTTTCCCACCCTCCACCACACCTCAACGCCTTTATCGCTATGGAAGGGGGGAAGTCGCTCACAGAGTTTCCATTGTTAGCTACTTCCGCCGTCGATACCAGCAATTGTGAAGCTATGCTTATGTTTCAAGCAATAGCATGCGCCCTCTATGACGCCTTAGACCAAAGTACCTCATTACTACCTCAATATCTTCAGGAAACCTTTAAAGATTTCATTGCAGACTTGAGCACCACAGCATTGTGAGTGTTATGTAAGAGGCACTTAAAACCCGCCCAAAATATTATCTTCTGCGAATGCTACTCAAATTCCTATCAGTAACCTTCAAAGCCAAAAGAATGTGATTAAAATTAATCTAAATTTAATAAAACTTTTGCTGGTGTAGCCATAACTCCTAGCATGAAGCAGCCCACTAAGCCACATCTGAAAACAGCGATAACACATTTACAAAACAAACTAAAAATACAATCAACAAGTAAGTCTGAAGACAATCGTCTTTTAATCAGAGTTAGCCCTGGAAACCAGCTTTTAGCTATTTTCTAAACATAATTATGCTGCAATTGAACGCTTTTTTAAAAGAAAAGTCGGCCAAAGAAATACAAATCACTAAGAATGGGTTTGCTAATTGTCCGAATCTATAGATGCTCAAGAAAAATTGGGCGCGCGAATGGGAGAGATTGGAGGCTTCCTCTCTTCTAGTGGCCAATGTAAAGTCGAAAAACCTGGACAACACGTTGTCTACCCCCTTTCCGGCTTTCCTCGCAACCATGCTACCTTTGGTGGGATCTCAGTAGAAATGAAAGAGATAACTACGTCAGCAGTGGCAGAAGTTCTAATGCATCTGACAAATGCCCCCCCATAAATGTTCTACAGTCCAAAGGCTCTAGCATTAAAGAATTATTTCCTAGGAGAACCGAATCGTTCTTTATCCAAATGGTCCAACATTAACGAAAATGCTTCCCTTATTTGGTTCCCGAATCCTAGCTAAACTCTTGTCTCAAAAGTTCAAAACACCTCAGTGCGGCAAATCTTTTGGCTGGCACAATGAACGAGTATGTTCCTGCTTACCTCACTGTAAGATCTGCTCTTCAACAAATCACTCTGAGAATGGACATACATCTTGTGACCCTAGCAGGGATCAAGCCTGCCCACCGAAATGTGCTAACTGTCATGGCCCTCATATAGTTGACTCGCTTGAATGCCTGATTAACCTAACAGAGATAACAAGTTGCCTTCGAACGCAAATATATCAGAGATTAAAAATGCTACAGCTTCAACAAGACTCTGGTTGAAAGTAACACACCAGGGAAAAATAAAAAAAGCTACTTTAGCTGATAAAAAGCCCTCTGAAACTTGTACTCAACCCTCAAATAATATCAGATACCTTTTCTCTGGCTCACTCTCTAGTTCCGGTGGAAAATACCCAGCTTTACCTATAAGAAGCAGCCATGAAAACTCGAAATTAAGGAGTGACGAATAAAATATTACATATAAAAATAATCTCAGTTGACGTTGCTCGTTCTTCTTCTGTACACAAAATTGTACTACAAACTGTATGCACTGTAAACATAGATATCTTGTTAATCCAAGAACCTTACATCTCCAGATTTACTTATCAGAGAATAACTCGCAACCACCTCTCTTTTGAATGCTAGTTCCAATTGATGACTGATCTATCTGACACCGAGTACACACGTATACTTAAAAAGAGAAAAAAGAAATTTTTTAAGTATTGTTTAAACTATGCCTCAGAGTATGGAAATGATGATATTCTATTTCTCAACATACAAGGCCCTGACCGGCACTTTATAAAAATAGTAAAAATTTACATTGCTTAAGATTGTTTAGATGAAGAAGAAGATATAGTAGGATGTAAAGGTATTGATATTGATGTATCCATTTTGTGTTTAGACGACTTGTACTCATATAGCTGGGAGAATATTTATGTTTTTTTATATAAACTATATCGACGACAGTACTCATATCAGATCTCCAGAATATTCTTTTGGTGTCCTTAATTATATATAGAATATTCTGCCGTATCCTAGATGTTTCACTAAGAACCTATCATCGATAGTTGTATCCAGTCTGTGCTCTCTATTATTTACCACTAGCCTGGTATTAGGATCGGCTGCAGATCACAAATTCATTTTAGATCTATTACTTCACCTCGTTATCATAGTTATCAGTCGATGATTTTGCAACAGAAGTACTGAATGCGCGGTGCTTGGATCGTCAGGACTGTGTCTGTAAGTTAGGCTATTATTAACTCTGTTATTAGGATTACTAACTTCGAATTCAATATCCATCATACTCGTCTCCTTATCTTGAGCAAGAAGATACGGCGAAGTGTTAGATCGCCTCTTTCTGCCTAGTGCTGAGACTTCAAAAGCAGACAAAATGCGCGATTCCTTAATGGGCCGGCTTTTCAGGCGAGAAGGCATCAATGGCTCTTCAATTGGTGTATATCCGTTTAGTTGCTATTGCCTCCACATTCGCTTTTCATTATAAATATCTTTTAAAGTGATATTTGTTGACTTTGATGCTTGACGAAGTTCTGTATTGACGAAGTTCTGTAAGAATATCTTTCGTTGGTGCATCGGCTATGATGTGCGCATGAATGAGATTCCTGGAGGGCTCATCTCTCCAGCGATGGACCATGTCCTTAAAGGCAGGCATAGAAGCTTCATGACTTTTATGGTGTGGGTTATGAATTTTGATGTAGTAGCTCCCGGTCTTTTGATTGACAGTTAACTTAAAATCGAAGTCTTTCAGTTTAGAAATTCGATGCTCTCGTAGTTTGGAAGAGGACTTGATACATGAGTAGTAGCCGTGGGTCTTTGCTCAGTCCTAGCAGAGGTTATAAGCCTCTTCCCAGGTTTTATATGTGCCATCGCTATGCGGAGGAAGTAGACCGTGAGTGTCAACATCATCTTCATGCTCGCATTTAACATCACTCTCAAATTCGTCAAATATTTCGCTCATGATTTTATTCTCTAATGGCAAATTGCAGAACAAATACGACTTTCATGATTTGTTAGTGAAAAAGAGAAGTTATATAGGATTCTTTTTTCAGTTACATTATCAATTATATGATAAAGTAATATCTAGTTCATAAATGGTTACGTCTTTTTAATGCAGTATATAATAAGTTGGATAGTTCACGTATTTGGAGACTTGGTTTGTTTACTCTTGGATTGAGGAGCATTAACATTTGTTTATTCTTAAAATTTCAAATTTTATGCATGAAGTTTTATACAATCTATGCACCCACGCACTATGAACGTTCAAAATCTCAAATACAGAGAAATTCCCCCCCAAAACATAATCGAAATATGATAAATCAGGCATGACCAAAATAATCTTTTTTTATGCTTAGCGAGGTTATGTACTGACATATGCGCGTATCCTGCTGGAAAATACCAAAGTAGCATCCATCCAACAAAGATGTAGCGTCCACCGAGTAATTCCCTAATTCTTAGGCTGTTTTACCCTCAAACCTTAGGCAACCTGACTATTAAGTAAGCATTACATCATTGTATTTTTCTATACAATTTTTGACGAGACTCTGGTCGTTATTTTTTCCTACAATTGATACAGATGCTACTTAATTTCTCTAATATCACAAAGTGGACCTGAAAACTTCGAATTAACGATCAGAATGAGTCAAGACGAAGATCCAATAAAGGCATCTTATGAAGTATTCGTTAAACCTCGAATTTCAGCTGACCGTCAAGCCTATATCTTACAATTTCCAAATCGAGATGCTAGGCAAAATTACAATGCAGCTTTTGGTGCAGAGCCTCTTAATATGAGGATCAAGCCTATTGCTGGAATGGTAGAGATCGACGTACCTATTGATCCATTTAATAATTACGATCGAGAGAAAGGGATCAAATGGGGAGATGCATTGAATAAGAGTCAAATGGCAAAAGGTGGTGGAAGCCATGGCTTGCCAGGTGGCTTCGGCATCGGTGGCGCACAACCTAGTGGAAGAGGGAGAGGCAGAGGAGGAGCAATTGGAAATAACGAACTAAGTCAAGAGAGTATTTTAAGGGACTTTGAGGCTGCTGTCCAAAGTGAAAAGGTACTGATAAAGCAGACTTTAGGAGGGCAGGCAATCTCGAAAGATCGAACAACTCCACAATACATGATAGGGACATTTCGAAAAAGTAGAATTCCTTCATTTATTTTGTTAAAAATTTGACGTTTCTTAGATCAGCTTCACCTTACACCTGTTGATGAAATTGTACAGATGCGCCCGCAATTTCATCACATTGATGCTGCTGTTGAACAAGAACGCTTAAGTAGAGTTCGAGAACCTAACACTTCTGTCAAAACAGAAGCCCGAGCTGTACAAATGACAGTTAAGTCACAGACAGATGGTAATAATATTAATAATGCTGAGAGACCTATGGCTATCAGAATTGCAACTGCACAAGCAGAGCCCTGGAAAAATTATCGGTATATCGATGAAGATGAAGACGAAGCATGGTTTGAATATAGTCAAAGCATGTTTGTGTGCCCAGGACTTGAAAAGACAGAAGAAATATTACCAAAATTGCCTCAGTTGAAAAGTAAATATACTGATTCCGAGTTTTTGGATGTTATAAGTGGCCAGAGAGATAGTGCTAGATTGGCAAAGAATAAATTGAAAGAGCGAAAGTCTGATAAAGAGAATAATAAGATTCCAAATCAAAATAAAAGTGATACTATTGGTAATTATTTGAGCACAGATTCAGATAGTGACGATGAATAATACTGATCAAAATCTCTATTGTTTTATTCAACAAGTTTATGTGATTTGGCAATGAATAGGAATTGTAGATTTATTAGTATACGATGTTCATAAATGTAAGGTGAGGATAATTAAAATCTATATTACACTCACTAAATTTATAATGTTTTCGCAGTTATGCTTTTACTGTAATAAAAACCTAGGATATTCCTTGAACAAATTTCAGTTTTAAGCTTGCATTGATCTTGTTCCGACTGGGTTATTTGTTTTTGGTAACGGTTTTGCAACGTTATTAATACTTTTAAAATGAAGTTTTTTAAATAATATCATTACTGGCTGGGCACACTTTGATCATTTGAGTGGTACATAAAAATAGAAACATCGCGGTATATAATCGACACACACTCTGAGTAAACGACGCGTGTTGTGAGATATAGTTGTTGTATACAGTATTTCAAGAAAGTTGTTACTATCATTTATCCCCTGTCATTCTATCTGCATCACGTGAAATACGATGATAAATCAATGACAAAGTCTAGTACTGGCACATTAGAAGGTCATATTGTCCTCGATTACGAGAAATAGTTTATATTAAACTGAAAAAAAAATGTTACGTGTTAGCTTTATGAGAAAGAACTTGAGCTCTTCCTTCATTACTCCAATGTCAGGGCCTTAAGACGAAACATAGGAACTATCAAAAGATCACATATTAGCCTCAATAGATGTTTATGGTCTAATTCAAGTCGAACAGGATTAATCATGGCGTATCTAGCACCAATTCATAAACCAAGCAGCATACGCCATGCTGTGAAGCTCAATCTTTTGGACCCAATCGAATCGTGTCTAGTTGTGGCGTCAGTATATCATCCTGCATGCCATCTAATTCTAGTCTTGTCGCATCTGAAAGACTAACTTGCCGTAGAAAGGCAAATAAAATTGAAATATGGACTTACTCAGGACAAGGACTTGAACTATGCTATTCCGATTCCTTTCATGGTCGTGTTTCAATGCTCGCAAAAATTCGTCCTGTAGGCTCTGCGACAGACCATCTTTTCATAGGAACCTTACGCTTTAAATACTTCACAGTGGCTTGGAATGATGATAAAAGAAAGTTAGAAACTATAAACTTAATCGAAAATTTATCGGATAGTCATATGCGGGAATCACAGAGTCGAGATGGGTGTCTTGTAGACCCCACGGGTCAATATGTGATGTTAGAACTTTTCGAAGGTGTGATCAATTTTATCAAGATCACTAAACCCAAAAAAGGTCGAGGAGATGATGATTATTTAGACAAGGCAGAGCAAATTCGACTATCAGAATTGAAAGTTCGGGCATCGACATTCTTGTTTACCGAGACACAGCAGCCTAAAATTGCACTCCTTTATACTGAAGGTAAAGATGGTAATGTGCGACTTGTTACATATCAGATTGTTGATGATAAGGGTCATTACTCATCATTTAATCCCAAGAAAGACCGGGAAAATGAATTGGATGGCTTAGATTTCTCATGCAGTCATCTTATTCCTGTGCCTAAAGGAGATCGAGGGCAAAAAAGATATATGGTCAGAAATTCGACGGTGCCAAAAGCTCTTTTAGGAGGAGTTATTGTTGTGAGCGAATCGAGTATGACATATTTAGACGATGAAAGCAATGCAGTATTTAGGTACTCCCTTGAGGAACCCTCGATATTTGTGGCCTGGGAACAGTTGGATGGTTTAAATTATTTGCTTGCAGATGACTTTGCCAGGCTCTTTGTTTTGACTATCCTAGTAGATGGACCTGAGGTTGTTGGAATAAAGATGCGTAATCTAGGCAAGACTACAAAAGCCAGCCTTATGATTCTTCTAAGAGATGGGCTTGTTTTTATTGCCTCCCACGAAGGAGACTCTCAAATAGTTCAAATTGATCTTGATCCGGAACATGAAGCCATTATACTGGTTCAGACATTACCAAATATCGCACCTATTTTAGATTTTGCAGTTATGGATATCGGCGGTCTTGAAGGAGAAAATAAATTAAATGATTACTCATCCGGGCAAGCTCAGCTTGTGACTGGTAGTGGAGCAAATGATTGTGGAAGTGTAAGAAGTGTGAGGAGTGGTGTAGGTCTTGAAGATGAAGGTATATTAGAGTATGTACAGGGTGTAACTGGCGTTTTTTCCTTCAAATCACATCAAAAATCAAAGATGGCAGATATCCTTATCATCTCACTACCTTTAGAAACTCGGATATTTGAGTTTAGCTCTGAAGGGGTCATTGAGGAGGCCAATCATTTTAAAGATTTTAATCTCGATGAAACTACTTTACTAGCCATGAATACAATAAATGGGCAAGAATTACAAGTTACACCTTCTATGATAATACTTGCTGGAGAAGCTAGTTTAAGGCTGAAGTCTGCAAAATGGAAGGCTCCAGAGGGCCAACGTATTACTGCAGTATCTGGTAATCTTGAAAATATTCTATTAGCATTGAATGGAACAAGTCTAGTATCTCTGGATATCAGAAATGGTATTCATGAAATTGTAACGCGAGAAGTTAGTGGCAATGATCAGGTTGCTTGTATTCATGTTCCAGATCATTGCTCGGGGATAGGGGTTGTGGGATTTTGGCGATCTGGATCAATATCTATACTTGACCTTCATAATCTAATTGTAATTGAGTCGGAAGGCTTACAAAAAAATAATGACGCCTCCATCCCTAGAAGTCTTGCATTGGTTCAAGTTTTACCTGTGAACATATCTGGCCCAACTTTATTCGTTGCCATGGAAGATGGAATCGTTTTAACTTTCAAGGTTGATCCATCGACTTTCAGTCTTTCTGGGAAGAAAAGTATTGCTCTAGGAACACAGCAAGTACAATTTTTTATCCTACCACAAAAGACTGGGCTTTGTAATATCTTTGCAACCTCTGAGCACCCAAGCTTAATCTATGGATCAGAAGGTCGAATTATTTACTCTGCAGTTACGGCAGATAATGTGATTTCTGTTTGCACCTTTGACAATAAAGTATACGTAGATACTATTATTGTTGCAACGGAAGAAGATGTTAGGATTTCTAGAATAGATACCCAAAGAAGGACACATATTCGCACTCTCCCAATGGGTGTTACGGTTAGGAGAATAGCCTTTTCGCCAAAGGAAAGGGCTTTAGGACTTGGCTGTGTTAAGCGAGAACTCATTGGAAACCAAGAGACTATAAGCTGTTCCTTTGTCCTAGCCGAAGATGTTCTTTTTGGTCAAACTGGTAAAGAATTTTTATTAAATCAATTAGAAGAAGTAATAGAATGTGTTATCCGGGCCGAGCTACCTACGACATACACAGACTCACTTGTAGAGAGATTTATTGTTGGCACTAGTTTTCTCGAAAATAACAATAATAATGAACAAGGTCGAATTCTCATCTTTGGAGTAGATCAGACAAAAAGCCCTTATCTGATCACTTCACTCATACTTAAATGTGCCTGTCGAAGAGTGGCAATACTCAATGGCAATATTGTTGCAGCGCTCGTAAAATCTGTTGTAATTTATAGCTATCATGAAACAACGACAAATTCTGCATATTTGACCAAAATTGCTGGATATAGATGCTCGACGTGTCCTATCGATCTCGTCGTAAATGAAAATATTATTGCTGTTGCAGATCTCCAGAAATCGCTTGCTCTATTGGAATATCAGTCATTTGGAGGAGCAAAGCCAGATACTCTTGTTGAAATTGCACGGCATTATCATTCATTCTGGGCTACAGCTGTCTCACATCTGGAAGATAGTTCTTACCTAGAAAGTGATCAAGAAGGCAATCTGATAATCCTTGCACGTAATATAGAAGGGGTGACATTGGAAGACAGAAGACGGCTAGAAATAACGGGTGAATTTCATTTAGGAGAGATGGTAAACCGAATACAAAAAATTCAAGTAAAGCCAACATTTAACGCAGTTATTATTCCTAGGGCTTTTCTTGCCACAGTACGTATTTTCGATTTCTATTTCTATAAAAAAACCCCCCCGTATATATGCCTACCTAACTTCTACTTCCATTTGCCCCTTACCATTTCATAAATTACTAAATTATTATTACCACAATTGAGGTCTAGCTAGCTCTTATTACTAACGTGAAATCGCTATTTTTTTAATCTTAAAAGACTGAAGGATCTATCTATCTTCTTTCCACAATTGCTTCATCAACTCAAGACTTACTCATTCGTCTACAAGCATCAATAGCAGCCAACGTCAAAACCCTCGGGAATCTAGAATTTAACTCGTATCGATCCTTCTTAAACATGGACCGAGAAGCGAGTGAGCCTTACCGCTTTGTCGATGGTGAATTAATTGAACGCTTCTTAGATCAAGATGAAAGTTTACAAATTGAAATCTGTAAAGGATTAGGCCCGCCTGTCGAGGATATTAGAGGTCTGGTGGAGGAGTTGAAAAGATTGCATTAGCTTTTCCTTACGTTCACCATAAACTGTATACGAAATTACCACACCATGAATCTACACCGAGAAATTTAGAAACAACGGCTTTTTTTTATAAGAAAATTGTCGCTTTTTATCTCAATAAATTGACAACAGGAGTGAAAGAGACAAAAGACATTTCAACTGAAAGTTATTATAAATTTCAATAAAATAGGAACATGCATTCCTTTTGAAATAAAGAAAAGATAATATTGATTTACATATCGTCTATTATAATTTCGAATCTTTCATCTCCAAATATTTATAAATGATAGAAAAATCCTTCCCTTTATAATCGTCACCTGTTTCCGCATCTTCATACAATTTTCTCGCTCTTTCGGCCAATTCTAGCTGTAATCCAACTTCTTTTGCACTTAAAATCGCCAGTACTAAATCCTTTTTCATCAAGCCCAGGGAAAAGCCACCCACATAATCCCGATTCGCAGGTGCATGCGGACTAATGCCTTTGACTGGATTATTTACTGCACTTGGCCAACATCGTCCGGTACTTTGATTAATCAATTGACTTAAAGTTGTGGCATCAAGGCCCCATTTCATGCCTAATCGCATAGCCTCGGCTGTTGCAATATTATTAATGGCGAGTAAATAATTATTTGCTAATTTGCCTGCTAATCCAAGCGATTGTGGCCCACAATGAATCACTTGCTTGCCACCCATTTTCTGGAGTATCATAGTGACTTGGGATACTAAATTATCTGGACTACCAAGCATGAAGGTTAGTGAACTTTGCTTTGCAGCAGTCACGCCCCCTGACATAGGTGCGTCTACATAATCGCTCATTTCTTCTTTTTCACTCTCGTGAACCATTCGAGCGATTTCTTTCGACGTCATTGGATCAATGGTTGAACAATCTATAAATAACCGATTTCGATTTTTTTTTTCCTTATTAATAGTGTTCTTGCCGTTATTGTTTTGTGATGAAACCGAGATAATTTTTCGGTAGACTTCTTTCACTTGAGATGAATCTGGAAGAACTGTAACGATAATTTTCTATACATCGTTGGAAACTTTTCTTTTTTCACAGGACATTGAATGAAATAAAATTTATTTTAGCTTTCTTCCACAATTTTTATTAAACATTGTTGAATTTCTCTAGGAGGATTGACCCCATTAATAGCTCTGTCTCTATCCCTATTCTTTAACTCGTTCAAAAAGAAGTTTAGATGTAGAAAAACTTTTCTACCTCGATAATGATGGGGTTGAGAGGAGATTCAATCTGATATATGACAATTTCAAAAAGTGTAAACCATAAATTATTAGCAGAAGAAAAAGAGGCATCTTACAGAATTTTCCGCGGCTTCAACTACGCTCGAGACTTGATTTACTGATGCGCCTGTCTTAGAGTCTTTCGTTTCATCTATCAACCTCTTGACGGAATTATAGTTAATATCGAATATATTAAGAGAATCGGAAGTAGATAAATTAGATTGAAGGTTTTTAGCCATATTGTATCCTATTTTGATTCTTTTAGGGATGCAGTTGAAAGACTTTTTTTAAAACAAGACCACTAACCCATTTGTCCTAGGCCAATTAAAGCATAATGCATTTGCTTATGATATGAATTGTGAAATTCCCTTCGATTTAATGAAATAACTTGAAACCAATTGATTCTACTTTGGAAAAATGAAAAGTTTTTCAATCTGAAATTCATAATAAAAACAAGCAGAGCGACTGGATTTTTTTAGATTATGTATATGATTTTCTGATATAAATCTGGAAAGAATAAGATGTAAAACATGAATATATCTGAGGCGTGATGACAATCAGAATACTTGGCTGTACTTTATCTTCCGAATGCTCTTACTTTGGCTCGGGCGTAGAGATAAAGCCCTGACCTTTCAAGAGTAGAAGGACTTTTTTTTGGATTAGTCGGGTGAGATTCTTACTCTCTATCGCCACTTCTTTCACATCTTACCGAAACAATCGAGGTAAGGTTCCAATTTTCGGCCCGTACAATATAATGTAGCTAGACAAATCTCTTCCACCTTTCCCCTCCCCCACAAGCCATGGATTTCAAATTCAAGATTCGTAGAAAGATTATCGAAAAGAATGGAAAGCTAACCAGAAGTATCGAAGATATGTTCTTTAGCTGAAATAGCTGAAATAGCTGAAATATATCCCACAGACTAATTTTGCTTCGTATTTTTTTGGAAAAAAAAAATAAAAAATAAGCTGAGTCAGATCATTGCCAAATCTTTACGATATTCTATGATATAGCACTTAAATATCGCTTAAATATTAATCCCTACTAGTGTTGCAATATCCACACTATTTTTGAGGCTTAGAAATATCCCAAATACTTTGCCTGGGGTATATTTGGTTTAGTCGTTGTAATGCCTCAATATCTGACGCTAAATAAAATAAAAAAAAAATTAAACTGTCTGATTATTTTTTCTTACAGACATAATTTATTAAGTTGATGTCCATCTCTGCTGAAAGCTTATATTTCGGGTATGTAAAAAGTTGGCAGTCAGGCTTATCAATAAAGACTCCAGAGGCATCAGTAATTCCCACATTTTTCGAGTTGAAAAGTTCGGAGAGTAATCTAGAGATCAGTAGTCATATGAAAATGAAAAATTGATTAAATCTGTAGTGTTAGTGAGATACATTGGAAAATATTATGCTTTGTCTTAAGATTATATTATACTATCATTTTCGTGCTATGTTTAAATAGGGCATTATTATTTCTAAAATTTTAATTAGATGATTACCTATGATTGTGAAAAAATAAGCATTACTATTGCCTCTATATTCACGTCCCAGTGAATCTCTTGAAAATTTAATCACCGTCTTTCTCAATGACAGATATTATCCTCTTATTTTTATTAGTTTAGATAGTAAGGTAAAAATTAGGAATGTTTTATTTCTCGCTTTTTCTATCGGTGAAAAAATATGAAGATAAGAAAATTTGATCTAGAAAAACAAACGAGCTCACAGTCTGAAGTTATTGAGGCGTAGAAAAATAAAGTTTTCCTATTGGAATAATGCATGAAAAATGAAAGATTGGAATCAACTAGCTTCTTGTCCTATTGCTAATTAAATGAACATAAAGGGAAACATGCTTGCTTGCTCAGAAATGAAGGCTAAGTTGGGAAATATAATGCTCGTCCATAATTCTTAAACACTTTAAGTGAATTTAAAGAAAATAAAACTATCAGAAGATCTACTCTGCGTAGAAATTCATTAGCAGAAACTCTTTAATCCAGCCTACAGATTCATAGAAAATGTTCAAGTTGTTTCGGGTCGTGATCGATATCAATACATACATCCAAAGAATGGGCTGAGGGATTATGTATTCAAGTCTTCGGGATACAATCTTGGACACTCAACATCAAATTATCGAGCTTTTTTCCAACATCATCGGAAGTTAAGTGTATCTGATAAACTCTGTAAACATGAGTCTAAGGACACTGATAGAAAGAATCTCGGTGGTTTTCCGCGATTTTCTTTCCTCATCTAGGTTCAAAGATTTGTAAAAATAGTTAAACGTCTTAAAAAAGCTGCAGTCAGTACATCTGATAGGATACAATTGATGATATTTGAGCAAAATTCCGCGATGTATCCCTACATCATTTTTTGCGCTTCTTTTTTGACTTGTATAGAAAGCGAACGAGAAATGAGAAGAAAGTCGTCCAACATAGCTTCTAATCAATCATTGTCTCGACAAAGCTTGCGTATAAAAGATTAGTCTCTAATCAGATCTCTTTAGAAATTATTTAAAAAGTTTCTAATTCCTCCAGTATCGTTGGAATATGCATCAGATAAATAATGTGTGTCACTTCGCTTTCATTCAGGAGTAAAAGCAGGGTTTTAGATGAAGCTTTTCTCAAATTTATAGCAAATTATCACTGGATAATTATCACTCCTTGGGATTTGAGGATACCTTTCTATATTATTTAGGGTATTGAAAATTCCCATAAATTCTTAGCTTAAGGACTGATACCATCGTTGTATTTTTCTATTTTTTCTTTTGCTGCTGAGTAAAGGAGTACTTTCTTGTATTACTGGGGATCCTGAAGATTCTGGAGTCATAGGACTACTGCTTTCTGTTATTATATCATCAAAGTCTAATCGAAGCATATCTTCAATAGAGCTATTTCTTCTTCTTAACTCATAATAAATTCCCATGACAAGTAAACTACCCTGCAGACAACCTGTCATAAGAAAGACACCCCATGTGCTCCATCCATCGATGCCTAGTCTCTCAGCTAAGCTTCCAGCCCAAACAAATGAGCCAGGAGTTTGAATCATCATCATAGGGATAGAGAGACTTCCTACGTGGCCAAGTTTCCAAGTTGTCCATATTTGAGGTAAATATTGTATGATAGATAATACCGCAGCTAGAATCCCCAGAAAGTCTGCCCATCCACTCAAGTAGGTAGGGCGAAAGAGTAGTAGGCATATGCTGATTATCAACACAACCAAGGCATGACACAGAGAAATAGATGCAACTACCACGGCAGTTTTTCTTGTGTATATCACGCTACCACCATCCTCAGGTATTTCCGAGTCTTGTGGAAAGAAAACTAAAAAAAGAAGCACACTTTTATTGATTGTTAGATAATTATCTGATATACAGGAAATCGGTATTCTACTTACGTGGTACTAAAGCAAAGCCATTGTAAAAAAATTTGCAAAATGCCTAGGAGACCAGCTGTACATTCAAACAAAGTTACTATCTTACAACATAAGAGATCGGCTCGGGATGCTGGGAGAGTGAGAACATTGGCTAAGGCACAAGTTCCAGCCGTTACCCCAAGAAGAACGAAAAAGGGAGATATTCCCTCTGATGTTCGTCGCGAGATAATTCGATAATGTTGAGATAGGTATGAAACCAAAATCCCTAGGAGAATGAAGCTGTATATGTATGTTAATTATGAGAGCATTATAGTTTGGGAACTGCATGTACATCGATAATGCAAGATTAACATAATTAGTTTCCTCAAGTAGTTTGCAACGACTATTGATAGTTTTGGTGTCTTTTTCAAATATAAAGTTCATTTCTTCTTGTTGAATAGAATTTGAACATAAGGTGTTGTAAACATCATGTAGTATTCGGTCTCCTTTTAATCAGTTCGTTCAGTGTCACAATGGCCTTAGCTCTAATTTTTAAAGAGTAGTAAGGATATAAGTGTGAAACATTGTTTTTTTGATTCACGTAAGGTGTGTTTTGATCATTATCAATCGGCCTGCGTCATTAAGGCTTTAATTAATCAGACCGAAAATAAAGATTCTATTACGTAGCTTACTCAAATTACTTTATGATCTCCTCAGTGATCGACAAGAAGTGACGGTTTGCCAAATCCAAATAACGGCAAAGCATATCTATAATTTTTTCTCATTGTATTACAGACGTTAGAATAATGAGTGGAGAAATATTACCAGCGGAGAATATATACAGTAAGCCATCACAAGCCAGAAGTTCAAATACTGTAGTGCAATGCCCATATAATGGAGAAAGCTTTGAAAACTCCGGAATTAATCGCATCAACACATGAAACGTATGCCTGTTCCATAACAGAATCTGAATATCGGGAAGACGCGTTACTAGAAGATTCATACTTTCAACCTAAAGGGCTTGAGAATAGACAAGAAGATAAAGAGTCTAATTACTTTAAAACTGCTGAATGGTTGGTTGTATACTATGATTTCTCTCCATGATCTTTGCTTCCTTTTGAAGAAATTTTAATCAATCCTCGCAGGTCTCCAGATGGAACCTCTATACTATCCTCAAATGCTGACGGTATTATTCGGACATTTATTATCCCACCAAACCTCCTATCTAGTGCAGAGTTGATAAGGCTCAAACCATATACCAGACATAAAAACCCAGCCCCTGTCAATTGTTTACTTGCTTACCCTTTATTTGATCTATCTTCACCTTCTACTACCCTCTATCTTTCCACACCGAATGGCTTTCCTATTCGCTTGCTTAATGCACTCTCTCCAACGCCAGAGATAGTAAGCTCTTATAATCTTATTTCAGAAACAACAGAATCCTACATTACACCTGCGTCCAAGGCGTTTTTATCACAATCTCAATTTTTTACGGGATCCGATTGTCTAATTTCACTCTTTGATCTTTCTCAAAATGGCTCTGGACCACTTCTAAGATTACCTACGATACCTAGCAAGCGTCATCGACTTAAAGGTGGTGGAGTTGGAATGCGCGGTATAGTTTCCTCCATTGCTGTACAGTCAGACCAGAACGGAACACTAGCTGCTGGCACATGGACACGCTGGGTAGGTCTTTACGATGCTGGTGGACTAGGAGGAACTATAGCGAATTGGAGTGTAGCGCAAGCGGCCGATGAGGTTGCTGGTATAGGAGGAGGTGGTATTAGCCAGGTTATATGGAGTCAATGCGGTCGATATCTTTGCGTAGCCGAACGGATGAGTAACGGTTTGATGATTTTTGACGTTAGAGTTACCGGAAAATTGCTTTCTTGGCTGGAAGGAAGAAAAGCATATACTAACCAGCGACTAGGAGTCGATCTTTTCCAGACTGAATGCGGAATAGAAGTTTGGGCAGGGGGGAAAGATGGTGTTGTAAGAGTTTGGGAGAATATTGGGTCAAAATCTGGCGCTCTTGAGAGTGACTGGGAATGGCTTGCACATGACGGTTATTTACAAATTAAACTTCCTACTATAAGTGAGAACTAATTTATCTTAGAACCTGTAACTTCTACTACTGTACATCTATCAGGCACTGTAGTTGCGACCTGCTCAGGACAGAGGTCTTATTCGACTCCCTATGAATCAAGCGAGAACGAAAGCAGATCTAACAGTCCATCAGACGAAAATAGTCCCTCATTCGATAATAGCCTCAAATTATGGCGAATATGAAAAAGGGGTTCTCTTTATTCAAGTCCTTTCATATTTCCTAATAAATTTCTAACCATACCAGAAAATTACCATTAGGGAGTCCATGTCCTATCAATCATTATGCTAACCCCTTCCATTATGTACTTTCCTACTAAATGACCAAATCGATGCATCCTTTGCCTAGCACTCATACCCACAAAGGCCATCAATCCGAAATAGTTTGAATTCTCCTTGACAGCCTTATCTGTATCAAGGGGTTCCTTTAGTTGTGAAATCACTGCTTGAGCTGCAAACGCATTAAAGCCAGCCCTGCGTAAAAATATTTCCCAATATGTTTCGTCTTGTATAAGGGTCGAAATTTCTATGTTATATTTCACTATAAAGTTCACCAGCCAATGAGCAAGAGTTTCCTCACCTCCACCAATAAATTTAACTATCACTAATGTCTCTAGTGAAACTGTATAACCTATAAACTCATTTAGTGCAAGGCAGTCACTTGCATTAAGTCCAATCGTGCACTCATCAGCACGATCTTCACTCACTAAGACTATGAGATTTTCGTATCGCGTAGTAATCGAATCTAAGAGAGCTCGAATTGATGATTGAGTTTTCTGCCCTGGAAGAGGCTTCTGCCTTACTTTTTGAAGTGTTGTCAAAATAACACCTGTTATGGGGGATATAATAATGTCAGCCTCACTTGCAAGGGGCGTAATGATTGGAGAGGGGGTTATCGAGCCCTGCATCCAGCCAACAGTATTATAGATAGTAAAGTCTCGCTCAATAAAATTTAGTTTCGGGAGTAGTTTTTCGATTGTTTTTATCAATATACGATTTTTAAACAATGCTGACGATATAACTACGCTTCTGGGCTGGTCATAGCACTCAGATAATACTGGAATTGTGGCCCGCTGTGGATGTGGATAGGATAAGGTAGGAGATAATTTTAAGCACTCCCTATCATGAGAATTCGGTGACTTTGAATAAGACTCATTGAAGTAGTGACTCTTTATCAATTTAAGTTTCTTGGCTCCTCGAATTTCAAGAAAATTTTCTAGTGCATTACAAGCTGAGAAAGCTCCACCTAAAATACTAGGTCCTTTTAAATTTCTTGTCGGAATACTCTTTTCTGTTTCAATAGACAGAGTCGGAGCGCTAGAGTATTTATTAGTTATTTCACAAACTTTTGCACCGTCTAGTATTTGAATTTTATGCTCTTTGATGTTTAGTTTTCTTTTTCTCGTAGGAGTTTTATTACTTTGTGGTATTTCTTTTAGTGACAGGCAGGTTTTGATTTCGTCTTCACTTTCTTCACTTTCTTCATTCTGCGTTAATATCCGTAGTCCTGGGGCCTTCCACACCGTATTTGAGCTATCTATTACTCTAGTCTCATCATCTTTTTGAACGAAATATTCCATATCTTTTTCATCTAATTTCAGAAATTCTTCATCTGTAACCTTGCAAGTGAGATCTAATGGAAATGGATTCCATTGTAACTTATGGTCAATATTAGCCGAAGCAATGCGTACAACGAAACTACTTCTCATGCATTCTTTCATAAATGCAATTTGAAGACTTTTTAGTTTAGAAGGATCTTTTGCGGCATGTTCAAATATTTTCCATATAGGTTCTTTCCTTGAGAAATCCATATTTGGAACGGTTACTCGACATGTCGTATCAGCTTCTATCAGTTCTTCTTGTTCCACTTTCTGAATAACAGATTTATACGCTGAAAGAAATGTATCCTCAAATAACTTTTGTTTTAAATCTGGAGTATCCTGAAAGATTTTCACATCACCTGCTAAAATATTGAAAATGTCACTGAAATCATTAGGATCAGGATATATTATATTAGAGCTTATTGGAGTTAAGGTTTCGTCCATTTTGAGGCTATCACGTTTTAAACGTGGGATTTGTTCTACCTGGTAATTTGGATTTTTAAGACATTTTAACTGAGCGCTAAAATAATCCGATTCAATTTCATTTCTTTCAAAGAAGATTTGCTTTGAATTAACATTGCTTAGCTGAGAATCCGAGTTATGATAGGGTGTTGGTACATCTTGTTGAAAGATTTCAGATTCGAGCTCCTGAAGTTCCCGCTTTGTTGGAGAGACGGGATCAGAAAGTAAAGAGATTTGATATAATGATTCACAAGAAGATGGCTGATAAAGTTGGGGCGAAGATTCTATGGGTGATAATGGCGGAGTTATAACAGATCTGTTGCGAAGCTTATTTATAATTAATTCATGATCATGATGCGATTAATGTACTAACCTTCTTGTATTTCTGTTGGCTGTTCCACATCGATTCTGCATCTATATCTGTCCATAGATCCTTCCTAATTATCTCTTGTAGGTATGAAACTGTATTTTTTGACACACATAACCTTTCACATTTTAGTTTTTCAATTAATTCTGAGCCTAGATTCCATAATTCAGGCTTTAATTTAAGATTATGATCTCTCACATCATCGATTTTCTCTAGTGGTAACTTCACATCCTGAATTTTGATCTCAAAGTCATCTCTGCATGCAAAATTTATGCAGTCAGCTTCATGGTCACTACGAAGTAATGGAAGTTCAAGTTGAAAAGATTTTGCAACTCTTTTATTCTCCGAAAATGAGAAGTCATTTTGGTCAATTCCTGGCTCCAAAACATCCATTCGTTTGATAGACTGTATTAACAACGCAGCGCTCTTTGAAATTTGGAGGCGTTCTTCGACTTTTATTTCAAGGCCGAAATCAAAGCTGGGGAGTAGAGTGTCGTTCAGAAGATTTTCATTTTGCCTTGCCTGGAGACAAAGATTTTCGAGCTCCAGAAGTCCACTCCGGTCAGCTATATGATCTCTGGAAAGCAAATTTATTCGTGCATACTCAAGAGGTGATATGTCTTCTTCCGCCATGATAGTTGTGGGAAGTAGTCAGTATACATAATTTGTAACAAGAAAAACTTTTACTCCTCTGAATTTCCAGAAACTGTGTTTTGTGAAGATGCTAATAGCCAGCTTTTAAAACTGTCAAGCAAGAATGACATCAGAGAGCTGCGGAGTCGTTAAGATTCAATGTGTGAAGTACTGAGAGAAATCTTATGTAACATAGTGAATACAGTTATGAGTAGCACCCAACCTTCAAGTTGATGTTGGACTTGAAAGAACTTGGCGAATAACTTAACTAATAGACCACTGATGTTTTCCCGTATTAACGAATAGGAAAGTTAAATTTTTGTTGAGTGTACACTTGCACTCATGTTAAGAAAGCATATGAAAGCGAATTAGGATAAGTTGGAAAAAAACGTTGGATGAGCTCAAGTTAATCAAAAAATCCTTCGGAAATTTTGAGAATTCTATATATGGAAAATTTCATTGATGAAACCAATTTAGCCAAAAAATCATTTAGTTTAAGGTGCGCTGAGAAAGTAAATTATCGACAAAGTATTATATCTGTTGCAATATTCATCATCACACAACACTCAATTTATAGTAAATTGACGAAACATCAGACCTAGAGTTACTAGTCCAGTGCAACTTTTTCTTGGAGGCCACCCTATGGATGATAAAGTAAAAATAAGAAATAAATGCAGTCGCTTTCGCGTCACCGCCGACTCATTCATAAAAGCGTCATTAAAAGTGGAGTTTTTCTTGCAAGATTCTAGACCAACCATCAATAATATTGTCGAAGTTAGGAATTTAGCTTAGAAACATTAAAGGAACAGAATGTTTGTTATCCAATTTCTCGAGCCTCCTTGTCTAAATTAAATATTTTAATTTTAGACGTAAAAAAGAATGTAGAATTAACTTTTTTGCATAATTATTCTCTACTGTATATAAAGTCAGTTCTGAAAGAAAGATGTCATGAATTAAAAAAGGCGAAATGAAATTATCCTAGAAAGCTCTAGCTCAATCTGCTAAAGGTTTTCTTTTGCTTTAAAATTTGAGATTCTCAAAATCCTTTAAAAATGTACACGATACTCGTTAGCGATATAAAAGTTGCGAATGAATTGAGCCTGGCATCTTTGGTATAGCTTCAGTGGGCTCCAGATGTCTCATGCTCCAAGAACGCCAACCTTGATCCTCAGACCTTAAAAATGTTAAGCATTTAAACGAATTAATAAATTAAATCCGTGAATTATCGATAGTAGGACAGAACTGATTGAGTTGCAAAGTTGTAACTCCCTTTCTTGTTTCACCTACTTTGCCTGCGACATTTAAAAGGCCTGTCTCAAAGTCTCGTAGCACACTTGCAAGTTGATCGAAAGACGATTCCTCTGTTGGTAAATTTCCTTTTTTCCTCGCGACAAGAACATTAATCTGATGCGCACTATTGGCTTCAACACTTCTTAAGTGTTGCTCAATCTCACTGAGATGCTTCTTAAATGTTGTCAATTTATCGCTGAGCTCATCAGCCGTTTTTGAGAAAAATCCTACAATATCTTCATAGCCACCGCTATCACGGTTAGTTGCTTTTGGCGATAAAACACCTGGTATGTGATACTGAGGTGGTAGTCTTAACATATCGATAGCTGCAAAACTTAGTTTGGCTGCTTCTGCGTCACATTTGATCAACTTCTGTACTTCTGAAATTGCATTAATATCAGAATCTGCGGTATTATCAACACCGATCCGTTTCCGTCGACAAAACTCAACATCATCAGGAATTTGAGAAAGTTGAACCTCGTGAGCTGGCATTATTGCATCACATTGATTTTTCAACTGAATTTGAGCTTCTATCATTGTGTCAATCTCCATTAATTGTTTTTGAAGCTCCTCCTTCAATTCGTTGAACCGTGTTGTACCCCGTACATTTGAAGCATCAATTAACACCCCAGGAATTGTTTGTGGCTGTTGATTAAGGGGCTGAATTGTAGATGAACCATATAGCAAAGAATTACCAAATACACCTGCGCCTGTATTTGATTGCTGGGGTTGTGATGTCTTATTCTGGTTCCCAAAAGTTCCACTGCGGTTCGATATTCGTTAGCGATTTAACTTAGGGTAGAAATTGGCGCTACCCACAAAGTACTTTGATTCTGATTAATTTGACCAAAGCCCCCTACATTAGTGCTATTAGACTGTTGTCCTAAAGCTGTAAAGCTTCCAGATACCTGGGTAGGGGCAGCACTTCCAAAGCTTATTGCTGCCGTTGGGTTTGAAGTAGTCGGGGCAGTTTGTTGGGCTTGGGAGCTCGCAGGTGTCGATTGTCCAAAAACATTCCCAGATAGTGATTTTAAGGAGCCGAAGCCTCCTACTTGTGTTGGCACTTGAGTAGTTGAATTTGATCCAAATAATCCTCCTGTCTGAGGCGTAGTATTTGCAGCGGTCGCTGTGCCAAATAAGCCACCGGTGGTAGCAGGCTGGCTTAATGTACTTCCAAACATCCCCTTCTTGCAAAGGGATCGATAAATTAAGAGATTCAATTATTGATGAAAGTTGTAAAATCTACACCTAACCAAGATAATTTTTGAGGATTTTTGATTCAACGTTCGTTGTAAATTGTTATAGTTAATTGATGATTTAACCAGGCTGATTGATGCTCTGAGCTAATTACAAGTCTTTGACGAACATTTCTTCGTCAAACACTCTCATCTCACACCTTTTACTAGAAGATTAAAGCGAATGCACTTGTAAGGATCAAATCAAAAATCGCAGTATGGAAATAGACGAAGATGAAGACTTTTATGCACCCGAAGAAAGCATTTCAGAACCAAAAATAGAACCTACTAATACTGAACCTTCAAATGAAGCTAAAGCTGAGCCCGACGATGGGGGATTAGAGGAAGGCGAAGAAGAAGACAATGAAGATTCAGGAGATTCAGTTAGCTACTTTATCTACTATTAATATAGGTCTAATTCCTTATGTAGGATATAGACATTATCACCGAACGAAAAGATGGCACAAAGCTAGCAACCCCAACGCATGTAAATTATATGTACTTGGCTTAAAACGAGACTGATAAAGAAGTAGTCAGTCAAGACACAACGACAGTCGAAATATATCTCAAAAGACTACAAGTGGGGATACTTCTGGCAAATCCACTATTAAGAAAGCTTCTGCCAAAAGTGTAACACAAGTTTCTGGGGCTGATCTACCTGGTATTGCAACATCGAAGATCGATATTAACGCTAAACCTATCTATGAGCCTGCAGGGAAACCAATTACTCAAATAAATATAGATGAAGGTACAAATTTACACTTTAATTTCAAGGCTTTTGCTTATTATCTTTTCAAGACCTACCAGAGAACGAAAAACCATGGCGACGACCTGGCACAGATATTACTGATTACTTCAACTATGGATTTGATGAATTTTCATGGGCTCTATATGCCAGTAAGCAGGAAACTGTGCGATCTGAGTATAGTGCTGATAAAATTGCTCTCAATAACAAAAAATTGTATGATGAGATGAATATGATGATGGCAATGGGTGCCATGCCACCAATAGTGCCCGGCGCCACTGGTAGTAATCAAATTCCTGGCATGGAAGGTATAGACATGCAAGCCATGATACAGCAGATGGTTGCCGCTGGGCTCGACCCAACTCAGATGGATGCAGCGTCTATGTTTGCTACTATGCAGGGTAGTCAAGGTGCTGCCAGTGCTGGAGCTGGAAGTCAGGTTGGTTTTGGTCAAGGGCAGAATCAGTATGGCTTTGATCAAAGTTTGGTGAATTCAGGTGATCGCAACCGAGGAGGCAATATGGGTAGAGGGCGTGGTAGGCGTGGATGGTAAATTAATCTGATAGATATGTGAGGTTTCAGCGGCCTTTAAAAAAATTTACGACAATTCAGTTAGGTCTTTACAAAAGGACAATAATATTTATTTCAGTATTTCTTGTAATATCCGTACTTAAGGTGCTTATTGCCCGCCTCTTCGACGAGAATACCTTTAACATAAATTCCCCTAAATTTTCAATTTTAGCATCATTTATTTATCTTAAGGCAGAGAAATATTCGTAACCCCTTTTACGTAACCGTTGATACCACGATTATCGCAGCGCTTTTGCAAAACACACATACCACTTGTAATGCAGAGAGTGAGACTTATTTTCAACTCTGACCCTGTTCTACTTTACTATTTGCGTACCTTAAATTTACAAAAAAATCTTTTCTTTTTAAGAGAATTGTTCCAATAATTTCAAACAGTATTAGCAAAAAAACCCATCTATCCATGATGACATCATTAGTTCTTAATATCCACAATGCCGGTTGAACAATAAGCTATGAGCAATATAATTTTAGTTTCTTATCTTGATAGCCATTCAATCGCTATTTATTAAGTGCAAGTCTTTCGGCTTTTTTTAAATAGGTAGCAAGGTTGTAACAATAGGTACCATGTGGAACGCCCTTCATGAATTCGCTGATTTACTTTGGAATTCTTATTAGCTTATTTAAACTGAGTATTTATTTTTAGTTGTCTAAGTTTTAGGATTAAAACTTTTAATATGAACAAGAGTTGTTGGTAATGCAAAATTACACGATTGGAGCGGTAAGTCTGAAAAGTCTGGGGTGGTTTTTGTTAATTAATTATCACAAGGTAAGTTGCTATCTTACGCTATTCTAAGTCGACTTACTTTGCGTGAGCCTTTAAACGATGTATGTGCGATCGGTCTTAATAGATGGCTCAACTTTTTGTTCAAATATTAGATGCCGTTTTTAGATTCTACTACAATTCACTACTCAGCCTCTTGACTTATTCATAGTGAGATCTCATTGTGGAAAGTTCAGAGTCCCTCACAATAAATTTACCGTGTGGCTTCGTCCATGAAGTTACTTACGTAGAGTGTGAATTCGAAGGAATAGAGAGGGTTGAGACACACCATGCAAAGAAAGATGAAGATCCCGAACAATATCTCAAAGGGAGCAACAGCCTTTCTAATGGAAGAAAGATTTTCAAGTCACTGTCATATGGAAGTGCTGAGATAGACGTGGTGTCTGTTTTTACATTGCATGATGAATATTTCGAATGAGATTTGGATACAAGATTCACTACAAAAATTTCTCTACGCTATTCCGCGCAAATAAATATAGAGACTCATGACCAACTGCATATAAAAACATGTTATTCTATTTGTATAGGTTAGAGACCTTACAAAATACACAGCCATGCAATACACTTAGATGCTCTTTAACGTCTCAGAGTCATTTCCTAGGGGAGAAATGATGCTATAAAATTTAATCACCAGCTATTGGCTTATATTTTCCTATTCTCTAATTTAGTATCGTTGTGCCAGGGTACTAGATCTCATCAAGTCCTTAATTTTAGGATTTATTGGCCATAACAGACCCTCCAAAACTTTGTGATAAAGTATAATTTAACTAATAAATTTCATTAGGAAACAAAAAACTTCAACCAATGAATGAAGGCTGTCAAGTCGATGCTTTTGAAAGGGTTGTTGAGAAGTTATCACCTATGTCGATCAAACTTTGTGATATCGTTATTTGTGTCGATATATTCGATAAACGGATAAGTGCTGCGAACAAAAAAACAACAATAACGATCTAACTAATATATAATCATCCGAAGGACGGAGCAAATACAAGTTTCCTGCTCAAAAGATCATAATTCTATCATACAATCACCATTGATCTTTAAAATATTTATCAAGGGCAGCTTTCAAACTCGGTTATCCTTCGTACAAACTGTATAAAATTTATTTGATAAACAATTTACATCTGCAGGTCTTTATCTGCGCAATTAGTCCACACACTTCGCCAACGAATTGATAAAAAAATAAAACCTTTCAGGATGAATGATGATGATAATGACATGATTATTGCTTTCTATTCATACCCTATTTATTTCATATAGAAGCCACTATGGAAATGTTTCATGAGATGGGTTTTGCCGGCAAACTTAAAAGTCCGGACCCCGAAATTGACATTTTTCAAACTCAGCATAACGCATTGCAGTAGTTATCTACTACATGCTTAGCACATGACCTTTTATTAAAGTAAGGTCATATGCTCAGAATTTTCTTTACCGAACACATTAATACGAGTTATTGGGAATCTACTATAGCTCGATCATAAATCATACATCAGGCCTATCATATAATGGGCTATATTCACTTTCACATGTATTCACAGATTTTGAGAATTAAAATTACATCCCCAATCTTACTTTATTTTCAAAATATACCAGCATAACGCCTGGTTATCATCAGCTTTTTCCGATTACACTTTTTCGAGAGTATGAAATGGGCGTATATGAAGAAATTTCCCTATTAAGTCACTATTTTACCAATTGAAATTTCTATTTTATGAATCATATTGTTTCTTATTACAGAAAAAAGTTTTTCTCGTTTTTATGATATACTCTGATGCTTTGCTGTATAAAGCTTAAGTTGAAGTATCAAAGCGTTCCTTTATCGGTGGAAAATATTTTTTGACTTTTGCGCCTTAGGACGTGGCTTCTCTAATGACTTAGTAAAGGAGTTATTTTATACTAGCCCAAATCAAGTTTTCAAATTTTCAAAACATATAACTACGTGGAATTTCTTCTCCGATCAGTGCAAGACATATGGGATCTTTTGACTATTAGAATCACAAAAAATATGCAATTGCATCAACTACAGAAAGCAGAGAAATACATTTTTCAACTCAGATTTTGATATTTTTTAATCCTTTTCGAAAGGTTAAAGAGATATTTTTCTTAAGTTTCGTGTATTTTGTGAACTGCTAAAGCGCTAGGCGTTTGATAACTTTGTATTGAAATATCCGCTTGAACAAATATATCATTCTCTTATTTTCTGTACAGGGTATTTCATGTACCTCAAAGAAGTTATTTGAGTGTCTTGACTGATAGTTGTTGATAAATTTGCTAAAGATGAATAATTTTCCAATTTCCATTTATTATAAACCTTGAAGGGCAAAATGTTAGGATAATATTTGGTCTCAGACTAGCTTTCGCCGTGTGACCAGCATATTTGATAAATCTTTTGAAAAAATTGCTCCATCTATTGTTTTCGGCCAGTTCCTAATTTAGTATTGTCGCTTGCATTGTCAATAATTCATCGCTTAACTCTTTTTGTTGCTTTTATCGCCCGTTCTTTCTTAATTCATGTCATTTACAGGTAAAGCTTTTCTGTTGCATAGGAAATTTGAACCTTGTAATCTTTGTCCATTATTTGTCTGGGCTAAATGATGATTCAAGCAAATCTTCTTTCGTATCGAAAGTTTTTTTTTTGTTGACTTTCACACCTATCAATAGAATCAAATTTTGATTATTTTAAAATCCCTAATATCCCAGATGTAAAAAATAACTAGTATTCATGCAGTTTAATTGATGGGATCTCACTAATTTGTAAGTTTTTTTCGTTGCCGTTTCTGAGTAATAACGGGTTTATGTTAATGAGGCAACAACATCATTTCAATTATCTTGAATTCGTTTCTGAATGAATATATGCATTCAACTTCATTTGTACTAGTAACATCTCCGACAAACGTTCAGCTGATTTTCCTATCAACTTCAACCAAACACTTTAACTCCCATAATCTCTCGGATCATTGTTTTAAAAAATTTCTGTATTTCAAAAACTCAATGTTTTTGAGTACAACTGCTTGACGATATTCAAGCAGCTTTTGAACGGGTACGTCCATTTATTTTGTACATTTTGTACATTTTGTATCACCAGGTTTTCAATTTAAGGAATTTAATTTCTGAATCTACACTTTTTTTCTCTTTTAATGAAGAATTATAACTGTTAAAGTATTAAGAGAATCGCATTGGGAGACTTATGTTCTTGAGGAGCCTTTTTAGCATGTGCTCTGCTAGTTTCCACTATGGAATAATAAAGAACTTCATATCACTCACCTATTACGCTCAGTTATATCTTGAAAACTGCATATTCCCCGTATACATATTTACTTTTTTGCAGAACTATTGTTTGCAGTCAAAAAGCTCTACCAATTACTTTTAATTCTGATTTTATCTAGTACTCTGTTTTTGAACAATTCGAAGAGAAGGCCTTGCGAGATAATCTTTCTGATAAAAAAATCTTAGAACCATCTTCGCAGAACAAGAGGAATTCACCCACAAATCAACGCTTAATCATTGCTTGAAATATCCAACACCTTCTCATATTCAAATTGTGTATTTACTAATAGCCATATTCTTGCTTCTCGAATATGAGTGGCGATATCCGATTACAGTCTTTGGATACTTATTTTGATGATCAATTAGGATCTAGCGAGAATAAAGAGTCTGAGAGTGATCTTGCTGAGAAATGCGTACCTAAATCTAAAAATCTACAAGAAGAATCGCATGGTCGCCAGAATCATGTCCCCGAGTGTAAAGAGCGTCTATATGATTCATTGGATACGAACTATGAAAAGCAAACTGAGAAACCAGAGACATCTTATTTTGGAAAAGAAAAGCGAGTGGAGAACTCTTACAAAGCTTTAATAAAGGATCAAGAGCACTTCGAAAGACTACTTCATGTGACAAAGGATCAAGAGCGCAATGAAGGGTTAAAAGTTTTTACCGACACATTTCCACAAGACCCATTAGTCCAGAGGGCCTGGGTGAAAAAAATTTTTAATGCTATACTTGATCTCGATGGTATCATCGATAAGAAGACAAGATATAATAACAGTTCATCCCAAGCTGCTAGAAGAATACGAGATGGATATTATCCAGACATAGAAATCGAGAAGACTGCTTGGAGACTTATGGTAACCATTCCTAACTTTTACTTAGCTATTGAATTTTTACTTACAAAATATAGCTAAACGCACGTGATGCCCAGATTGGAGTAAATCTAGTTGACAAACATCACGGGATCAAGGCAGAGGGCCCTGTCCTTAACGGTGTTGGTGTTTTTGAATCTTGGGCTGATCGTATGGATGCTATTATTAATACCTTACGTGTGAGATAAGCTAAACTCCTGAGAAATTATTTCATTAATGGCCCTCATAGGTCTCTAAGGCTGCATGTAAACAGCTTATGGATCCTCATTATCTTGATCGTCTTGTTGAATGTCCTAATTTAGAACGTCAGGTATGATTACTAACATATTATGCGCAGTTAGCATTAATTTCATGCAGATGAAGAAAAATAACAAACGTATTAATACTGAGCGAGATATTCAGAACCAGCTTGGTCGAAAACTTCTTGACCTGAAAGTAATTCCGGTGGCTGATATTGAAAGGGAGGCAAAAAAACTACAAGAAATTAAAGAAGAACATCGCTTAACAGCACTCCCAAAGACACCACGAATCAAGAAAGAATTTCAGTATGAGGACTCTTCTATATTACCCCTATCTACAAGCTCTACTTTAGCTAGGAGAAGTCTATCAAGTGCACGGAAGCGAAAACGAGTATTACGAAAGAAAAAAGTACTCCACGTTAATGAAATAAATACCAACAGTATTGAAAACTCGGTTCCAGAGCGATTTCAATCGGTTTCTTCCCATGATTACCAAAGAGTTGACGGTTTCTATAAAGACTCAATCACACCCATTGGTCTCTCTCCAGAGACCAATATGCTAGTTGAAAGCAGCACTTCGAGAATAAATGAGATCTTCATCAATGATACATTTAATCCTAACCGTATGTCAATAAATTCTAGCAATCCTAATGATACTCAATCATTCATTCTAAATCCTAATCAAGAAAAACAAGACTCCAGTGGCTATCAGAATAACCGGGAAATCTTTTTTCAACTAGATCAGAATATTGATAATTTCCACACGGTGCTATATATTCAACCAAGTATACTCGATGAATCAGTTCACAGTTCAAAATCGACTATTACTGCAGAACCAAATACTGTTAGGCTTTACTCGGAAATAATCTGCAATATTCTCAAAGTTAGCAATGAATATGCAAATCATTTTTCACTGGAAGATCTCCGACTGTATGCACATGCTTATAATTCCATGTTTATCACTTATGCTTGGAATCATCCTGACATGGGTTCACATAAAGCCAAGGGATGCTGTGTATACGATGAATTTACGGGACATACTTATCATATTATCAATCATTTTCCTCGTCTCTTAAGTATCGCCTTTAATCGCGGCGATATTGATCAGAGCCTGAGAATGATTCCTGGAACAGAAATTAGTCATCTTTTTGATACACACGGTAATGAACTTATGGATCAAGCCCTTGGTATTATCCCAAATGCTTGTGGGTCATTCTTACATCCACCACCTCAACTTTTAAAAAAAGATTTATACTGAACATTTTGATTCTACTCAAAATATAGGTTTATCCAAATTTTTTGCAGTTACTGAATTGGTTCAAAACATTTACGTTACATCCATTCTTCATAGCCCTAGTTTTGTCTTAGATCGGTTGGAATTTTCATACACATTTCTTTGGTTACTGTACCCCAAAGACTAGGGAGTCTTCCTGGAAACAAAAAAAATCTATTTATAACTGATAGCATTTATTAATGATTGCTTATCGCTACGTAATATTGCTTTATTAGTGGGATAACGAGGGGAGCACTTCATTTTATTTCTAAGCATGGGATATTCTACCTTGCACCTCAAATAAAGTCATATTACTACAGATCATTGCCTCATGACTTTAAGATAAGATATACTTCTCAAGTTCCTTAATTCAAGATGTTATATTTTTAACGATGTGATGAAAAATTGAAGAGCTACTATGAAGTTAGTATCAAAAATGAAACTAAATATTTTCAAACTAGCTTGAAAGTAAATACAAGATGTCCATTGGGTTTGATTTTTTTGAAACATATTAGAAATGCTTAATGAGTCCCAAGCTCGAAGTTCGCGAGTTATTTGGACTTATTACATCGTAATCATAAGGCTTGATGAAAAATTTGTGCTATTGATTAGAAGAAATTATTGAGAATTAGAATGTTATTATTCAGCGAGCATGGGGTTAGCTCATAATTTATAGTTCTATTGTAACTAAAAAGACTATTTTCATGTTTATGCAATTCAATAAGTCACTTCCTTCCTCATAATGTAACTCTACCTTAACGAGTCGTAATTTACTCGTATTATATTGACAAGGCAGGAGATTGTGGTTGCAGTCTAGGAAGAAGGGTAAAGAAAAGAGACGTAAAGCAGGCAGGCGTACAGAGAGAGAATTTCAAGAAAATTCATTTATTCAATATAATTGAATAAACGTATCTACTTGAAATTTGTAGAAGATTCTTATTTCAGTGATGAAGATATATATTCAAATGTCTAAGGCAAAACTGGCTATTTGAGGTGTAGCTATTATTCTGGGGAGCTATTAAATATAGAATGATATATTTTAGGGAACGTTTAAATCGACACCCCCTGGTTAAATCGACATCCCACGTGACTTTGGTGTATGGAAACTACTGTTGAACGGTCACAGCATGAAGCTGATTGGATAAAGACACGTTAAACGCCAGTTCCACCTGGAGACACGTTAAATGCCGTGTTTCCTAGTAGAGTACCACTCAACTCATAACTTGTACGAACTACAAAAGCAGACACGCGCCGAGCACCGTTTGAACCTCTATTTTCTGACCCTCTGTAGCATCACCTCAGCAATTTCCCTACCAGCGTCGAGGCAGCGCAACATGCAAGCATAGTCAAATCCTCCACGATATATAATAGTTATAGCAACCCTTTTGAAATATATCATTCTTCCTTTTTTTCCAATTACTCGGCCCGTGTCTACTTATATGCTCAGAGACACATCTATATATCATGTCGTTGTACGTTTGCGGTATTCAAGGGCAGTTGTTGTTGTACGATTGGTGTACACAGGGTAGTGCCCTTAGCCAATCAGCCTCAGGCTGGGACTTGCAAGCAAGTAATTGTTACACAGTTGGCGCAGTGGCTTAGTGATTTATTGGCTTGGAAGTCACGTGGGGTGTCGATTTAAGCAGGGGGGTGTCGATTTAAACGTTCCCTATATTTTATCTATAGGAAGCATATCAACTATTCAATATATCTTACATCTACGCCAAACTAGTACTTTATAGGAAAACGGACTGTTGATCATATATGGAGATTTGGAGCTAAGGCTAGCTCTTGTGATTACATAATTTCAACACTCCCACTCTTGACTTAGCGAGAAATCCATATACTCCCACTATCGATGAACCTCTATTTCAGTTTTATCCACCAATCCTAAATCCCTAACAAATTTCAAGAAACCTACTGTCAGCAAAGGTTTCGTTAGTCCATCTGCGATCATTTGGTTCGTCGGCAGATAATCTACAGCAATTCTTTTCTTTTCGGCAAGGTCTCTGACGAATTGGTAACTAATGTCAATAAGCTTTGAACGATCCGAAAGTATTGGATTCTTCACAAGATGAATAGCCCCTTGATTATCGCCCTTAGTTTGAACCGTGATAGCTTTCTTTGCAATTTATTGCGGATAGCCCATATCACGTAAGACTTGGGCAATCCACTGTCCTTGTTTTGCCGTGATAGCCATGGCCGTGTATTCAGCTTCTGCTGTAGATGTTGCAACACTTTTCTGTTTCCGGCTTAACCAAAAAATGGCACCTCCACAAAGGATTCCAACAGCTCCAGTTATGCTTTTTCTGTCCATCTTGTCACTAGCCCAGTCGGCATTGGAGTATACGACAAGCGATGGTTCTCCGCTAGGTCCAAATCTGAGTCTGTAACCCACTGTTGACCTTAAGTAACAAAGCAACTTTTTTAATGCGGCCAAATGATAATCAGCTGGGTCTTTCATAAATTGGCTTAATCTCCCAAGTGCAAAGGCAATGTCGGGTCGTGTGTATACCATTGCGAACATAACACTTCCAATGATAGTTGAATATTCCCTTTGATCAACTCGTTTATCTTTATCACTAGCAGGACGAAGCGCATCGTAACCATCAAGGGGAATCTTTTGAGCTTTATGAGTGGGCTTTGGAAAACCGAATTTCCAAAGTATTTTGTCTAAGTATTGCT